>FR997843.1:18574819-18784819 GCA_905475405.1 Schrankia costaestrigalis
CATCTATGTCCAGCAGTGGACTGCAATAGGCTAGCTGACTGATTCTGAGTCTAGATGTTGTGGAGTGGGCACCACTACTATGTAAGGAACCTACATCTATGTCCAGCAGTGGACTGCAATAGGCTAGCTGACTGATTTCTGAGTCTAGATGTTGTGGAGTGGGGCACCACTACTATGTAAGGAACTACATCTATGTCCAGCAGTGGACTGCAATAGGCTAGCTGACTGATTCTGAGTCTAGATGTTGTGGAGTGGGCACCACTACTATGTAAGGAACTACATCTATGTCCAGCAGTGGACTGCAATAGGCTAGCTGACTGATTCTGAGTCTAGATGTTGTGGAGTGGGCACCACTACTATGTAAGGACTACATCTATGTCCAGCAGTGGACTGCAATAGGCTAGCTGACTGATTCTGAGTCTAGATGTTGTGGAGTGGGCACCACTACTATGTAAGGAACTACATCTATGTCCAGCAGTGGACTGCAATAGGCTAGCTGACTGATTCTGAGTCTAGATGTTGTGGAGTGGGCACCACTACTATGTAAGGAACTACATCTATGTCCAGCAGTGGACTGCAATAGGCTAGCTGACTGATTCTGAGTCCTAGATGTTGTGGAGTGGGCACCACTACTATGTAAGGAACTACATCTATGTCCAGCAGTGGACTGCAATAGGCTAGCTGACTGATTCTGAGTCTAGATGTTGTGGAGTGGGCACCACTACTATGTAAGGAACTACATCTATGTCCAGCAGTGGACTGCAATAGGCTAGCTGACTGATTCTGAGTCTAGATGTTGTGGAGTGGGCACCACTACTATGTAAGGAACTACATCTATGTCCAGCAGTGGACTGCAATAGGCTAGCTGACTGATTCTGAGTCTAGATGTTGTGGAGTGGGCACCACTACTATGTAAGGAAACTACATCTATGTCCAGCAGTGGACTGCAATAGGCTAGCTGACTGATTCTGAGTCTAGATGTTGTGGAGTGGGCACCACTACTATGTAAGGAACTACATCTATGTCCAGCAGTGGACTGCAATAGGCTAGCTGACTGATTCTGAGTCTAGATGTTGTGGAGTGGGCACCACTACTATGTAAGGAACTACATCTATGTCCAGCAGTGGACTGCAATAGGCTAGCTGACTGATTCTGAGTCTAGATGTTGTGGAGTGGGCACCACTACTATGTAAGGAACTACATCTATGTCCAGCAGTGGACTGCAATAGGCTAGCTGACTGATTCTGAGTCTAGATGTTGTGGAGTGGGCACCACTACTATGTAAGGAACTACATCTATGTCCAGCAGTGGACTGCAATAGGCTAGCTGACTGATTCTGAGTCTAGATGTTGTGGAGGTGGGCACCACTACTATGTAAGGAACTACATCTATGTCCAGCAGTGGACTGCAATAGGCTAGCTGACTGATTCTGAGTCTAGATGTTGTGGAGTGGGCACCACTACTATGTAAGGAACTACATCTATGTCCAGCAGTGGACTGCAATAGGCTAGCTGACTGATTCTGAGTCTAGATGTTGTGGAGTGGGCACCACTACTATGTAAGGAACTACATCTATGTCCAGCAGTGGACTGCAATAGGCTAGCTGACTGATTCTGAGTCTAGATGTTGTGGAGTGGGCACCACTACTATGTAAGGAACTACATCTATGTCCAGCAGTGGACTGCAATAGGCTAGCTGACTGATTCTGAGTCTAGATGTTGTGGAGTGGGCACCACTACTATGTAAGGAACTACATCTATGTCCAGCAGTGGACTGCAATAGGCTAGCTGACTGATTCTGAGTCTAGATGTTGTGGAGTGGGCACCACTACTATGTAAGGAACTACATCTATGTCCAGCAGTGGACTGCAATAGGCTAGCTGACTGATTCTGAGTCTAGATGTTGTGGAGTGGGCACCACTACTATGTAAGGAACTACATCTATGTCCAGCAGTGGACTGCAATAGGCTAGCTGACTGATTCTGAGTCTAGATGTTGTGGAGTGGGCACCACTACTATGTAAGGAACTACATCTATGTCCAGCAGTGGACTGCAATAGGCTAGCTGACTGATTCTGAGTCTAGATGTTGTGGAGTGGGCACCACTACTATGTAAGGAACTACATCTATGTCCAGCAGTGGACTGCAATAGGCTAGCTGACTGATTCTGAGTCTAGATGTTGTGGAGTGGGCACCACTACTATGTAAGGAACTACATCTATGTCCAGCAGTGGACTGCAATAGGCTAGCTGACTGATTCTGAGTCTAGATGTTGTGGAGTGGGCACCACTACTATGTAAGGAACTACATCTATGTCCAGCAGTGGACTGCAATAGGCTAGCTGACTGATTCTGAGTCTAGATGTTGTGGAGTGGGCACCACTACTATGTAAGGAACTACATCTATGTCCAGCAGTGGACTGCAATAGGCTAGCTGACTGATTCTGAGTCTAGATGTTGTGGAGTGGGCACCACTACTATGTAAGGAACTACATCTATGTCCAGCAGTGGACTGCAATAGGCTAGCTGACTGATTCTGAGTCTAGATGTTGTGGAGTGGGCACCACTACTATGTAAGGAACTACATCTATGTCCAGCAGTGGACTGCAATAGGCTAGCTGACTGATTCTGAGTCTAGATGTTGTGGAGTGGGCACCACTACTATGTAAGGAACTACATCTATGTCCAGCAGTGGACTGCAATAGGCTAGCTGACTGATTCTGAGTCTAGATGTTGTGGAGTGGGCACCACTACTATGTAAGGAACTACATCTATGTCCAGCAGTGGACTGCAATAGGCTAGCTGACTGATTCTGAGTCTAGATGTTGTGGAGTGGGCACCACTACTATGTAAGGAACTACATCTATGTCCAGCAGTGGACTGCAATAGGCTAGCTGACTGATTCTGAGTCTAGATGTTGTGGAGTGGGCACCACTACTATGTAAGGAACTACATCTATGTCCAGCAGTGGACTGCAATAGGCTAGCTGACTGATTCTGAGTCTAGATGTTGTGGAGTGGGCACCACTACTATGTAAGGAACTACATCTATGTCCAGCAGTGGACTGCAATAGGCTAGCTGACTGATTCTGAGTCTAGATGTTGTGGAGTGGGCACCACTACTATGTAAGGAACTACATCTATGTCCAGCAGTGGACTGCAATAGGCTAGCTGACTGATTCTGAGTCTAGATGTTGTGGAGTGGGCACCACTACTATGTAAGGAACTACATCTATGTCCAGCAGTGGACTGCAATAGGCTAGCTGACTGATTCTGAGTCTAGATGTTGTGGAGTGGGCACCACTACTATGTAAGGAACTACATCTATGTCCAGCAGTGGACTGCAATAGGCTAGCTGACTGATTCTGAGTCTAGATGTTGTGGAGTGGGCACCACTACTATGTAAGGAACTACATCTATGTCCAGCAGTGGACTGCAATAGGCTAGCTGACTGATTCTGAGTCTAGATGTTGTGGAGTGGGCACCACTACTATGTAAGGAACTACATCTATGTCCAGCAGTGGACTGCAATAGGCTAGCTGACTGATTCTGAGTCTAGATGTTGTGGAGTGGGCACCACTACTATGTAAGGAACTACATCTATGTCCAGCAGTGGACTGCAATAGGCTAGCTGACTGATTCTGAGTCTAGATGTTGTGGAGTGGGCACCACTACTATGTAAGGAACTACATCTATGTCCAGCAGTGGACTGCAATAGGCTAGCTGACTGATTCTGAGTCTAGATGTTGTGGAGTGGGCACCACTACTATGTAAGGAACTACATCTATGTCCAGCAGTGGACTGCAATAGGCTAGCTGACTGATTCTGAGTCTAGATGTTGTGGAGTGGGCACCACTACTATGTAAGGAACTACATCTATGTCCAGCAGTGGACTGCAATAGGCTAGCTGACTGATTCTGAGTCTAGATGTTGTGGAGTGGGCACCACTACTATGTAAGGAACTACATCTATGTCCAGCAGTGGACTGCAATAGGCTAGCTGACTGATTCTGAGTCTAGATGTTGTGGAGTGGGCACCACTACTATGTAAGGAACTACATCTATGTCCAGCAGTGGACTGCAATAGGCTAGCTGACTGATTCTGAGTCTAGATGTTGTGGAGTGGGCACCACTACTATGTAAGGAACTACATCTATGTCCAGCAGTGGACTGCAATAGGCTAGCTGACTGATTCTGAGTCTAGATGTTGTGGAGTGGGCACCACTACTATGTAAGGAACTACATCTATGTCCAGCAGTGGACTGCAATAGGCTAGCTGACTGATTCTGAGTCTAGATGTTGTGGAGTGGGCACCACTACTATGTAAGGAACTACATCTATGTCCAGCAGTGGACTGCAATAGGCTAGCTGACTGATTCTGAGTCTAGATGTTGTGGAGTGGGCACCACTACTATGTAAGGAACTACATCTATGTCCAGCAGTGGACTGCAATAGGCTAGCTGACTGATTCTGAGTCTAGATGTTGTGGAGTGGGCACCACTACTATGTAAGGAACTACATCTATGTCCAGCAGTGGACTGCAATAGGCTAGCTGACTGATTCTGAGTCTAGATGTTGTGGAGTGGGCACCACTACTATGTAAGGAACTACATCTATGTCCAGCAGTGGACTGCAATAGGCTAGCTGACTGATTCTGAGTCTAGATGTTGTGGAGTGGGCACCACTACTATGTAAGGAACTACATCTATGTCCAGCAGTGGACTGCAATAGGCTAGCTGACTGATTCTGAGTCTAGATGTTGTGGAGTGGGCACCACTACTATGTAAGGAACTACATCTATGTCCAGCAGTGGACTGCAATAGGCTAGCTGACTGATTCTGAGTCTAGATGTTGTGGAGTGGGCACCACTACTATGTAAGGAACTACATCTATGTCCAGCAGTGGACTGCAATAGGCTAGCTGACTGATTCTGAGTCTAGATGTTGTGGAGTGGGCACCACTACTATGTAAGGAACTACATCTATGTCCAGCAGTGGACTGCAATAGGCTAGCTGACTGATTCTGAGTCTAGATGTTGTGGAGTGGGCACCACTACTATGTAAGGAACTACATCTATGTCCAGCAGTGGACTGCAATAGGCTAGCTGACTGATTCTGAGTCTAGATGTTGTGGAGTGGGCACCACTACTATGTAAGGAACTACATCTATGTCCAGCAGTGGACTGCAATAGGCTAGCTGACTGATTCTGAGTCTAGATGTTGTGGAGTGGGCACCACTACTATGTAAGGAACTACATCTATGTCCAGCAGTGGACTGCAATAGGCTAGCTGACTGATTCTGAGTCTAGATGTTGTGGAGTGGGCACCACTACTATGTAAGGAACTACATCTATGTCCAGCAGTGGACTGCAATAGGCTAGCTGACTGATTCTGAGTCTAGATGTTGTGGAGTGGGCACCACTACTATGTAAGGAACTACATCTATGTCCAGCAGTGGACTGCAATAGGCTAGCTGACTGATTCTGAGTCTAGATGTTGTGGAGTGGGCACCACTACTATGTAAGGAACTACATCTATGTCCAGCAGTGGACTGCAATAGGCTAGCTGACTGATTCTGAGTCTAGATGTTGTGGAGTGGGCACCACTACTATGTAAGGAACTACATCTATGTCCAGCAGTGGACTGCAATAGGCTAGCTGACTGATTCTGAGTCTAGATGTTGTGGAGTGGGCACCACTACTATGTAAGGAACTACATCTATGTCCAGCAGTGGACTGCAATAGGCTAGCTGACTGATTCTGAGTCTAGATGTTGTGGAGTGGGCACCACTACTATGTAAGGAACTACATCTATGTCCAGCAGTGGACTGCAATAGGCTAGCTGACTGATTCTGAGTCTAGATGTTGTGGAGTGGGCACCACTACTATGTAAGGAACTACATCTATGTCCAGCAGTGGACTGCAATAGGCTAGCTGACTGATTCTGAGTCTAGATGTTGTGGAGTGGGCACCACTACTATGTAAGGAACTACATCTATGTCCAGCAGTGGACTGCAATAGGCTAGCTGACTGATTCTGAGTCTAGATGTTGTGGAGTGGGCACCACTACTATGTAAGGAACTACATCTATGTCCAGCAGTGGACTGCAATAGGCTAGCTGACTGATTCTGAGTCTAGATGTTGTGGAGTGGGCACCACTACTATGTAAGGAACTACATCTATGTCCAGCAGTGGACTGCAATAGGCTAGCTGACTGATTCTGAGTCTAGATGTTGTGGAGTGGGCACCACTACTATGTAAGGAACTACATCTATGTCCAGCAGTGGACTGCAATAGGCTAGCTGACTGATTCTGAGTCTAGATGTTGTGGAGTGGGCACCACTACTATGTAAGGAACTACATCTATGTCCAGCAGTGGACTGCAATAGGCTAGCTGACTGATTCTGAGTCTAGATGTTGTGGAGTGGGCACCACTACTATGTAAGGAACTACATCTATGTCCAGCAGTGGACTGCAATAGGCTAGCTGACTGATTCTGAGTCTAGATGTTGTGGAGTGGGCACCACTACTATGTAAGGAACTACATCTATGTCCAGCAGTGGACTGCAATAGGCTAGCTGACTGATTCTGAGTCTAGATGTTGTGGAGTGGGCACCACTACTATGTAAGGAACTACATCTATGTCCAGCAGTGGACTGCAATAGGCTAGCTGACTGATTCTGAGTCTAGATGTTGTGGAGTGGGCACCACTACTATGTAAGGAACTACATCTATGTCCAGCAGTGGACTGCAATAGGCTAGCTGACTGATTCTGAGTCTAGATGTTGTGGAGTGGGCACCACTACTATGTAAGGAACTACATCTATGTCCAGCAGTGGACTGCAATAGGCTAGCTGACTGATTCTGAGTCTAGATGTTGTGGAGTGGGCACCACTACTATGTAAGGAACTACATCTATGTCCAGCAGTGGACTGCAATAGGCTAGCTGACTGATTCTGAGTCTAGATGTTGTGGAGTGGGCACCACTACTATGTAAGGAACTACATCTATGTCCAGCAGTGGACTGCAATAGGCTAGCTGACTGATTCTGAGTCTAGATGTTGTGGAGTGGGCACCACTACTATGTAAGGAACTACATCTATGTCCAGCAGTGGACTGCAATAGGCTAGCTGACTGATTCTGAGTCTAGATGTTGTGGAGTGGGCACCACTACTATGTAAGGAACTACATCTATGTCCAGCAGTGGACTGCAATAGGCTAGCTGACTGATTCTGAGTCTAGATGTTGTGGAGTGGGCACCACTACTATGTAAGGAACTACATCTATGTCCAGCAGTGGACTGCAATAGGCTAGCTGACTGATTCTGAGTCTAGATGTTGTGGAGTGGGCACCACTACTATGTAAGGAACTACATCTATGTCCAGCAGTGGACTGCAATAGGCTAGCTGACTGATTCTGAGTCTAGATGTTGTGGAGTGGGCACCACTACTATGTAAGGAACTACATCTATGTCCAGCAGTGGACTGCAATAGGCTAGCTGACTGATTCTGAGTCTAGATGTTGTGGAGTGGGCACCACTACTATGTAAGGAACTACATCTATGTCCAGCAGTGGACTGCAATAGGCTAGCTGACTGATTCTGAGTCTAGATGTTGTGGAGTGGGCACCACTACTATGTAAGGAACTACATCTATGTCCAGCAGTGGACTGCAATAGGCTAGCTGACTGATTCTGAGTCTAGATGTTGTGGAGTGGGCACCACTACTATGTAAGGAACTACATCTATGTCCAGCAGTGGACTGCAATAGGCTAGCTGACTGATTCTGAGTCTAGATGTTGTGGAGTGGGCACCACTACTATGTAAGGAACTACATCTATGTCCAGCAGTGGACTGCAATAGGCTAGCTGACTGATTCTGAGTCTAGATGTTGTGGAGTGGGCACCACTACTATGTAAGGAACTACATCTATGTCCAGCAGTGGACTGCAATAGGCTAGCTGACTGATTCTGAGTCTAGATGTTGTGGAGTGGGCACCACTACTATGTAAGGAACTACATCTATGTCCAGCAGTGGACTGCAATAGGCTAGCTGACTGATTCTGAGTCTAGATGTTGTGGAGTGGGCACCACTACTATGTAAGGAACTACATCTATGTCCAGCAGTGGACTGCAATAGGCTAGCTGACTGATTCTGAGTCTAGATGTTGTGGAGTGGGCACCACTACTATGTAAGGAACTACATCTATGTCCAGCAGTGGACTGCAATAGGCTAGCTGACTGATTCTGAGTCTAGATGTTGTGGAGTGGGCACCACTACTATGTAAGGAACTACATCTATGTCCAGCAGTGGACTGCAATAGGCTAGCTGACTGATTCTGAGTCTAGATGTTGTGGAGTGGGCACCACTACTATGTAAGGAACTACATCTATGTCCAGCAGTGGACTGCAATAGGCTAGCTGACTGATTCTGAGTCTAGATGTTGTGGAGTGGGCACCACTACTATGTAAGGAACTACATCTATGTCCAGCAGTGGACTGCAATAGGCTAGCTGACTGATTCTGAGTCTAGATGTTGTGGAGTGGGCACCACTACTATGTAAGGAACTACATCTATGTCCAGCAGTGGACTGCAATAGGCTAGCTGACTGATTCTGAGTCTAGATGTTGTGGAGTGGGCACCACTACTATGTAAGGAACTACATCTATGTCCAGCAGTGGACTGCAATAGGCTAGCTGACTGATTCTGAGTCTAGATGTTGTGGAGTGGGCACCACTACTATGTAAGGAACTACATCTATGTCCAGCAGTGGACTGCAATAGGCTAGCTGACTGATTCTGAGTCTAGATGTTGTGGAGTGGGCACCACTACTATGTAAGGAACTACATCTATGTCCAGCAGTGGACTGCAATAGGCTAGCTGACTGATTCTGAGTCTAGATGTTGTGGAGTGGGCACCACTACTATGTAAGGAACTACATCTATGTCCAGCAGTGGACTGCAATAGGCTAGCTGACTGATTCTGAGTCTAGATGTTGTGGAGTGGGCACCACTACTATGTAAGGAACTACATCTATGTCCAGCAGTGGACTGCAATAGGCTAGCTGACTGATTCTGAGTCTAGATGTTGTGGAGTGGGCACCACTACTATGTAAGGAACTACATCTATGTCCAGCAGTGGACTGCAATAGGCTAGCTGACTGATTCTGAGTCTAGATGTTGTGGAGTGGGCACCACTACTATGTAAGGAACTACATCTATGTCCAGCAGTGGACTGCAATAGGCTAGCTGACTGATTCTGAGTCTAGATGTTGTGGAGTGGGCACCACTACTATGTAAGGAACTACATCTATGTCCAGCAGTGGACTGCAATAGGCTAGCTGACTGATTCTGAGTCTAGATGTTGTGGAGTGGGCACCACTACTATGTAAGGAACTACATCTATGTCCAGCAGTGGACTGCAATAGGCTAGCTGACTGATTCTGAGTCTAGATGTTGTGGAGTGGGCACCACTACTATGTAAGGAACTACATCTATGTCCAGCAGTGGACTGCAATAGGCTAGCTGACTGATTCTGAGTCTAGATGTTGTGGAGTGGGCACCACTACTATGTAAGGAACTACATCTATGTCCAGCAGTGGACTGCAATAGGCTAGCTGACTGATTCTGAGTCTAGATGTTGTGGAGTGGGCACCACTACTATGTAAGGAACTACATCTATGTCCAGCAGTGGACTGCAATAGGCTAGCTGACTGATTCTGAGTCTAGATGTTGTGGAGTGGGCACCACTACTATGTAAGGAACTACATCTATGTCCAGCAGTGGACTGCAATAGGCTAGCTGACTGATTCTGAGTCTAGATGTTGTGGAGTGGGCACCACTACTATGTAAGGAACTACATCTATGTCCAGCAGTGGACTGCAATAGGCTAGCTGACTGATTCTGAGTCTAGATGTTGTGGAGTGGGCACCACTACTATGTAAGGAACTACATCTATGTCCAGCAGTGGACTGCAATAGGCTAGCTGACTGATTCTGAGTCTAGATGTTGTGGAGTGGGCACCACTACTATGTAAGGAACTACATCTATGTCCAGCAGTGGACTGCAATAGGCTAGCTGACTGATTCTGAGTCTAGATGTTGTGGAGTGGGCACCACTACTATGTAAGGAACTACATCTATGTCCAGCAGTGGACTGCAATAGGCTAGCTGACTGATTCTGAGTCTAGATGTTGTGGAGTGGGCACCACTACTATGTAAGGAACTACATCTATGTCCAGCAGTGGACTGCAATAGGCTAGCTGACTGATTCTGAGTCTAGATGTTGTGGAGTGGGCACCACTACTATGTAAGGAACTACATCTATGTCCAGCAGTGGACTGCAATAGGCTAGCTGACTGATTCTGAGTCTAGATGTTGTGGAGTGGGCACCACTACTATGTAAGGAACTACATCTATGTCCAGCAGTGGACTGCAATAGGCTAGCTGACTGATTCTGAGTCTAGATGTTGTGGAGTGGGCACCACTACTATGTAAGGAACTACATCTATGTCCAGCAGTGGACTGCAATAGGCTAGCTGACTGATTCTGAGTCTAGATGTTGTGGAGTGGGCACCACTACTATGTAAGGAACTACATCTATGTCCAGCAGTGGACTGCAATAGGCTAGCTGACTGATTCTGAGTCTAGATGTTGTGGAGTGGGCACCACTACTATGTAAGGAACTACATCTATGTCCAGCAGTGGACTGCAATAGGCTAGCTGACTGATTCTGAGTCTAGATGTTGTGGAGTGGGCACCACTACTATGTAAGGAACTACATCTATGTCCAGCAGTGGACTGCAATAGGCTAGCTGACTGATTCTGAGTCTAGATGTTGTGGAGTGGGCACCACTACTATGTAAGGAACTACATCTATGTCCAGCAGTGGACTGCAATAGGCTAGCTGACTGATTCTGAGTCTAGATGTTGTGGAGTGGGCACCACTACTATGTAAGGAACTACATCTATGTCCAGCAGTGGACTGCAATAGGCTAGCTGACTGATTCTGAGTCTAGATGTTGTGGAGTGGGCACCACTACTATGTAAGGAACTACATCTATGTCCAGCAGTGGACTGCAATAGGCTAGCTGACTGATTCTGAGTCTAGATGTTGTGGAGTGGGCACCACTACTATGTAAGGAACTACATCTATGTCCAGCAGTGGACTGCAATAGGCTAGCTGACTGATTCTGAGTCTAGATGTTGTGGAGTGGGCACCACTACTATGTAAGGAACTACATCTATGTCCAGCAGTGGACTGCAATAGGCTAGCTGACTGATTCTGAGTCTAGATGTTGTGGAGTGGGCACCACTACTATGTAAGGAACTACATCTATGTCCAGCAGTGGACTGCAATAGGCTAGCTGACTGATTCTGAGTCTAGATGTTGTGGAGTGGGCACCACTACTATGTAAGGAACTACATCTATGTCCAGCAGTGGACTGCAATAGGCTAGCTGACTGATTCTGAGTCTAGATGTTGTGGAGTGGGCACCACTACTATGTAAGGAACTACATCTATGTCCAGCAGTGGACTGCAATAGGCTAGCTGACTGATTCTGAGTCTAGATGTTGTGGAGTGGGCACCACTACTATGTAAGGAACTACATCTATGTCCAGCAGTGGACTGCAATAGGCTAGCTGACTGATTCTGAGTCTAGATGTTGTGGAGTGGGCACCACTACTATGTAAGGAACTACATCTATGTCCAGCAGTGGACTGCAATAGGCTAGCTGACTGATTCTGAGTCTAGATGTTGTGGAGTGGGCACCACTACTATGTAAGGAACTACATCTATGTCCAGCAGTGGACTGCAATAGGCTAGCTGACTGATTCTGAGTCTAGATGTTGTGGAGTGGGCACCACTACTATGTAAGGAACTACATCTATGTCCAGCAGTGGACTGCAATAGGCTAGCTGACTGATTCTGAGTCTAGATGTTGTGGAGTGGGCACCACTACTATGTAAGGAACTACATCTATGTCCAGCAGTGGACTGCAATAGGCTAGCTGACTGATTCTGAGTCTAGATGTTGTGGAGTGGGCACCACTACTATGTAAGGAACTACATCTATGTCCAGCAGTGGACTGCAATAGGCTAGCTGACTGATTCTGAGTCTAGATGTTGTGGAGTGGGCACCACTACTATGTAAGGAACTACATCTATGTCCAGCAGTGGACTGCAATAGGCTAGCTGACTGATTCTGAGTCTAGATGTTGTGGAGTGGGCACCACTACTATGTAAGGAACTACATCTATGTCCAGCAGTGGACTGCAATAGGCTAGCTGACTGATTCTGAGTCTAGATGTTGTGGAGTGGGCACCACTACTATGTAAGGAACTACATCTATGTCCAGCAGTGGACTGCAATAGGCTAGCTGACTGATTCTGAGTCTAGATGTTGTGGAGTGGGCACCACTACTATGTAAGGAACTACATCTATGTCCAGCAGTGGACTGCAATAGGCTAGCTGACTGATTCTGAGTCTAGATGTTGTGGAGTGGGCACCACTACTATGTAAGGAACTACATCTATGTCCAGCAGTGGACTGCAATAGGCTAGCTGACTGATTCTGAGTCTAGATGTTGTGGAGTGGGCACCACTACTATGTAAGGAACTACATCTATGTCCAGCAGTGGACTGCAATAGGCTAGCTGACTGATTCTGAGTCTAGATGTTGTGGAGTGGGCACCACTACTATGTAAGGAACTACATCTATGTCCAGCAGTGGACTGCAATAGGCTAGCTGACTGATTCTGAGTCTAGATGTTGTGGAGTGGGCACCACTACTATGTAAGGAACTACATCTATGTCCAGCAGTGGACTGCAATAGGCTAGCTGACTGATTCTGAGTCTAGATGTTGTGGAGTGGGCACCACTACTATGTAAGGAACTACATCTATGTCCAGCAGTGGACTGCAATAGGCTAGCTGACTGATTCTGAGTCTAGATGTTGTGGAGTGGGCACCACTACTATGTAAGGAACTACATCTATGTCCAGCAGTGGACTGCAATAGGCTAGCTGACTGATTCTGAGTCTAGATGTTGTGGAGTGGGCACCACTACTATGTAAGGAACTACATCTATGTCCAGCAGTGGACTGCAATAGGCTAGCTGACTGATTCTGAGTCTAGATGTTGTGGAGTGGGCACCACTACTATGTAAGGAACTACATCTATGTCCAGCAGTGGACTGCAATAGGCTAGCTGACTGATTCTGAGTCTAGATGTTGTGGAGTGGGCACCACTACTATGTAAGGAACTACATCTATGTCCAGCAGTGGACTGCAATAGGCTAGCTGACTGATTCTGAGTCTAGATGTTGTGGAGTGGGCACCACTACTATGTAAGGAACTACATCTATGTCCAGCAGTGGACTGCAATAGGCTAGCTGACTGATTCTGAGTCTAGATGTTGTGGAGTGGGCACCACTACTATGTAAGGAACTACATCTATGTCCAGCAGTGGACTGCAATAGGCTAGCTGACTGATTCTGAGTCTAGATGTTGTGGAGTGGGCACCACTACTATGTAAGGAACTACATCTATGTCCAGCAGTGGACTGCAATAGGCTAGCTGACTGATTCTGAGTCTAGATGTTGTGGAGTGGGCACCACTACTATGTAAGGAACTACATCTATGTCCAGCAGTGGACTGCAATAGGCTAGCTGACTGATTCTGAGTCTAGATGTTGTGGAGTGGGCACCACTACTATGTAAGGAACTACATCTATGTCCAGCAGTGGACTGCAATAGGCTAGCTGACTGATTCTGAGTCTAGATGTTGTGGAGTGGGCACCACTACTATGTAAGGAACTACATCTATGTCCAGCAGTGGACTGCAATAGGCTAGCTGACTGATTCTGAGTCTAGATGTTGTGGAGTGGGCACCACTACTATGTAAGGAACTACATCTATGTCCAGCAGTGGACTGCAATAGGCTAGCTGACTGATTCTGAGTCTAGATGTTGTGGAGTGGGCACCACTACTATGTAAGGAACTACATCTATGTCCAGCAGTGGACTGCAATAGGCTAGCTGACTGATTCTGAGTCTAGATGTTGTGGAGTGGGCACCACTACTATGTAAGGAACTACATCTATGTCCAGCAGTGGACTGCAATAGGCTAGCTGACTGATTCTGAGTCTAGATGTTGTGGAGTGGGCACCACTACTATGTAAGGAACTACATCTATGTCCAGCAGTGGACTGCAATAGGCTAGCTGACTGATTCTGAGTCTAGATGTTGTGGAGTGGGCACCACTACTATGTAAGGAACTACATCTATGTCCAGCAGTGGACTGCAATAGGCTAGCTGACTGATTCTGAGTCTAGATGTTGTGGAGTGGGCACCACTACTATGTAAGGAACTACATCTATGTCCAGCAGTGGACTGCAATAGGCTAGCTGACTGATTCTGAGTCTAGATGTTGTGGAGTGGGCACCACTACTATGTAAGGAACTACATCTATGTCCAGCAGTGGACTGCAATAGGCTAGCTGACTGATTCTGAGTCTAGATGTTGTGGAGTGGGCACCACTACTATGTAAGGAACTACATCTATGTCCAGCAGTGGACTGCAATAGGCTAGCTGACTGATTCTGAGTCTAGATGTTGTGGAGTGGGCACCACTACTATGTAAGGAACTACATCTATGTCCAGCAGTGGACTGCAATAGGCTAGCTGACTGATTCTGAGTCTAGATGTTGTGGAGTGGGCACCACTACTATGTAAGGAACTACATCTATGTCCAGCAGTGGACTGCAATAGGCTAGCTGACTGATTCTGAGTCTAGATGTTGTGGAGTGGGCACCACTACTATGTAAGGAACTACATCTATGTCCAGCAGTGGACTGCAATAGGCTAGCTGACTGATTCTGAGTCTAGATGTTGTGGAGTGGGCACCACTACTATGTAAGGAACTACATCTATGTCCAGCAGTGGACTGCAATAGGCTAGCTGACTGATTCTGAGTCTAGATGTTGTGGAGTGGGCACCACTACTATGTAAGGAACTACATCTATGTCCAGCAGTGGACTGCAATAGGCTAGCTGACTGATTCTGAGTCTAGATGTTGTGGAGTGGGCACCACTACTATGTAAGGAACTACATCTATGTCCAGCAGTGGACTGCAATAGGCTAGCTGACTGATTCTGAGTCTAGATGTTGTGGAGTGGGCACCACTACTATGTAAGGAACTACATCTATGTCCAGCAGTGGACTGCAATAGGCTAGCTGACTGATTCTGAGTCTAGATGTTGTGGAGTGGGCACCACTACTATGTAAGGAACTACATCTATGTCCAGCAGTGGACTGCAATAGGCTAGCTGACTGATTCTGAGTCTAGATGTTGTGGAGTGGGCACCACTACTATGTAAGGAACTACATCTATGTCCAGCAGTGGACTGCAATAGGCTAGCTGACTGATTCTGAGTCTAGATGTTGTGGAGTGGGCACCACTACTATGTAAGGAACTACATCTATGTCCAGCAGTGGACTGCAATAGGCTAGCTGACTGATTCTGAGTCTAGATGTTGTGGAGTGGGCACCACTACTATGTAAGGAACTACATCTATGTCCAGCAGTGGACTGCAATAGGCTAGCTGACTGATTCTGAGTCTAGATGTTGTGGAGTGGGCACCACTACTATGTAAGGAACTACATCTATGTCCAGCAGTGGACTGCAATAGGCTAGCTGACTGATTCTGAGTCTAGATGTTGTGGAGTGGGCACCACTACTATGTAAGGAACTACATCTATGTCCAGCAGTGGACTGCAATAGGCTAGCTGACTGATTCTGAGTCTAGATGTTGTGGAGTGGGCACCACTACTATGTAAGGAACTACATCTATGTCCAGCAGTGGACTGCAATAGGCTAGCTGACTGATTCTGAGTCTAGATGTTGTGGAGTGGGCACCACTACTATGTAAGGAACTACATCTATGTCCAGCAGTGGACTGCAATAGGCTAGCTGACTGATTCTGAGTCTAGATGTTGTGGAGTGGGCACCACTACTATGTAAGGAACTACATCTATGTCCAGCAGTGGACTGCAATAGGCTAGCTGACTGATTCTGAGTCTAGATGTTGTGGAGTGGGCACCACTACTATGTAAGGAACTACATCTATGTCCAGCAGTGGACTGCAATAGGCTAGCTGACTGATTCTGAGTCTAGATGTTGTGGAGTGGGCACCACTACTATGTAAGGAACTACATCTATGTCCAGCAGTGGACTGCAATAGGCTAGCTGACTGATTCTGAGTCTAGATGTTGTGGAGTGGGCACCACTACTATGTAAGGAACTACATCTATGTCCAGCAGTGGACTGCAATAGGCTAGCTGACTGATTCTGAGTCTAGATGTTGTGGAGTGGGCACCACTACTATGTAAGGAACTACATCTATGTCCAGCAGTGGACTGCAATAGGCTAGCTGACTGATTCTGAGTCTAGATGTTGTGGAGTGGGCACCACTACTATGTAAGGAACTACATCTATGTCCAGCAGTGGACTGCAATAGGCTAGCTGACTGATTCTGAGTCTAGATGTTGTGGAGTGGGCACCACTACTATGTAAGGAACTACATCTATGTCCAGCAGTGGACTGCAATAGGCTAGCTGACTGATTCTGAGTCTAGATGTTGTGGAGTGGGCACCACTACTATGTAAGGAACTACATCAATCAAAATTATTTATTTCATATCAGTAAAATCCCTGCAAAACAGATGTCGATTCCTTGTGCATTAATATTATACAACCATGAACAATGATCAATCTAATTAGAATACAACACAGGTACGCATTGTTATAGGTAACATAAAGTATCTCAGTGACTGGTGTAGAGTATAATACGTATTTACACTAAATACGTTCAGCTCTCTAACTTTATCATTCACAAACATTATCAGCTACACTTTAATTAGTTACGTTATATGTTTGTAACGCGACAACTAGCTTGATATAGATACATATTTATTATAATAATTAACTCTTTTATATAAAATTTCTTAACACTTTATTTATCTCATTTCATCCAAAACTGAGATACCTACTTCACAATGTGAATTATTTATTGTTTTGTAATGCATGTTTAATGCATGTTTAATGCACAATGCATGTTAAAACAAAAATAATTCATGATATTTTAAGAACCCGTAAATAAAGTCCTAATCGTTCAAGAACGTCTATGGCAAGATAAATACTGTAATGTGAAATTGAAAGACAAGTTAAATATGTCATGTCTATAAATATGAGAACAAATAATTTCGCGAAACGTTTTGTTTTTCAATATTTGTGTTCAAGAATCCATATAATAACAACGAAGTTAATATCTGTACTATTTGTTATAAGTCTACTATTTATTTCCGTCCCTCGCAAACCTCTATGAGGAAGCAATTTTTTTGTTCGCAAACATTAATATCACGCATCATGCACACGTTATACTTACACGAGACCGCGGCGCATCGCGTGACGTCACACTACTACTACTACAGGGAGGAGGGAGGGAGGGGGTGTAGATGATTGTTTTCGTCACTATCGCATTAGTGAGTAACGACGTACGCATTACCGACGCGCTAATGTAACAAGATAACGAGCGTCATCACCTCGCGCTTCACATAATGTGTCTTCTTACATTATTTTGTACATTTTGAGGATGTCAAACAAGCAAGGTCACCACATTGAGAGATTCACTTAATTAAATATTTTGAAACATTAATATTCACACAGCAATGAAAAAATGCCATCATCCCGAAACCATCAGGTGTGGCCCTAAATTCGAAAACTATACGAAATTAAGAATGACTACGATATTGGACCTGCATGTCAATTCTCGTACCTAAAATTCGGTTAAATTAACTTTTAGTTGTCAAATTGTCACACTCGAAATAAAACTTTAATACGTTTACAAAAGATTACAATTGCAATAGCAAAAATATGACAACTAAAAGTTAACTTAACCGAATTTTAGGTACGAGAATTGACATGCTGTTTAAAGTGTGAGTTCCTTTCTAAAGGGGAGTCCATAAAGTCTTTTATAACAGATATTAACTTCATTCTTGTATAGCAAAGGATCCACCAGTCAGTCATGATGTTATCAGTTATTCGTAATAAATTCGTTCGGAGCGATCAACAATCGCATCAAAGCTGCAGAAGACCTATGTCTAGTAAATATCTAGTATATTGACTCTATTGATCATGCGGAATCGTTGATAGAGTTCCAGTAAGACCGATTGCATTATGCTTCAGCTGTTTGTTAAAAAATGCACAAATGACTACTGAGATAATAAAATATTCATCCACTAGATAACTTCAACTCTATGTCTAGTACTAAAACATTACATATATATACAAGCCAGTTGGGAATAACATCGTACGATACACTATTTGTGAAGCCAAAATATAACATATAAGTAAGAGATTATGTTGATGCCACGTGTCAATAAGTCCTCGCGCTCGCTCCACTTATCACTTAATAATGTCAATAAAAATGTATTTCGATAATATTGTGTTCGAATCGAATAAAATGCTGCGTCAAAGAGTCTCTCCGATACGCGGCGGGTGACGCGAGATAATTTCGATTTATATGAAAATGTGCCCTGGACGACAATTGAGGCTTTACCTCAACATAAAAGTAATTATTATTGCCATTATTAACGATAATTATGTTGATTGAGCTCCGAACTTATGCTCGGACCATTCATAATGAGTAATCAGAGCTTAATGAAAAATTATTAAGAAATACATTAAGGTTATGAAAATAAATTTGTTTGTTAATTATTAGATTTAGCATCGTTTTGTATTTAGTGCTAATTGAAACAACCTATTACTGACTTGGCTGTGTTTTATATAAATTAATAAGTTATGATGATTTAAAATTATGTCTCTCCTCATATTGGCAAGGTCAAAACAATCCCACTACGGGTATTGTTCTACTCCAGTGACTTATAACCTTGGCCTGCTTATACTACGCTGGTCAAACGAATTCATACTTTACTTGTAAATAAATAAAATCTAGGACTTTTCTTGGTTACCGTAAGAAACTGTTGATGTTGACACTTCTCATTCAGATTTTCTTTTGTCAAAGATTGAATTTGAAATGATTTTGTTTCGTATTGTATATAGAATATTTTTAGAATATTAACATCACAAAATGTACAATTCATAGTAGAGTCTCTCTGATATATCAATTTGTCGACCCTCGTCGGTGCACAATTTATGCATAACGACGCATTTGGTGCATGTTCCCGGAGGGTGCTAATACCCCGTGCAGCATGCACCCATGGGCCCGTGCACCCCGAGCTATACCCCGCACGCGGAGGGTTAACTGCACCCCTAGCTTTATTAATTACTTTTAACACAATAATGTTTATTTCGTTTCTGGACCGCTATTCGTGCTATAAGTGACAATTCGATAACTGAGTCGATGACATAATTTAATAAAGACCGCTCCACACTAATTTTATTTCGTTCTGTACTCTTACTTAATATCATTCTCGTAGGTACAAAGCTTGGGGTTAAAATCACGTAATTATTGTATTGTACAAACATAAAGTAACCTTTTTTTTAAATATATTTAGATACAAAACTTCACTGATTGTTATTACATTTTTTATATTTAAAAAAAAGACAACTCCCGCACTAGGGATCATGTCGCGGGATCTTTTACAAACATTATTTTAACGGACAGAAAGAACATCCAGACTCAGAACAATAATTTGTGGATCGCACAAATAATTGGAATCAAAGACGCGACCTCGTGCACGACAGTTTGTATATGATCTAGAGTCTCTACCGAAACAAAAGAACTAAATATTGACGTAAAACCCTTTACTAAACCATCTGTGTATCGAGGTATGACGAGGTCAAGTTCACCTCTGTCACAATGTTCCGTCCCTACAGTGCACGCGAGATGTTACGAGGACAATTAAATATTACTTTGGTAATAAATCGTTTTAAATTTAATAACAAGAAAAAATAATTTGACCTGAACATTTCACACAATTTCTAACAATTGCTCTATTTATTTCTTAACAAATAATTCGAGGCGCTAAAATCAATACAATAAGAAGAATGGTAACCTAGGGGAATGCAGTTCATTGAACATGTGACATTTGTGACAATCAGACCTTTATAAAATTGCACTGACATTACACGAGGGTATTGGCACCATTGATTTTGTGTCCCGAGGGGAACTGACAGGGGGACATAGTTCTGCCTACTACGCGTAATGAGCTAAGTTGGAGAGCCGCTAATATTCGACCACAGGGGAACATCACCCTTATTACGAAGCAAAAACGTTCAGTTTAAGTTAACGTGTGGTGTGGAAGGAAGTAGTGAATGTTCAGAATCAGTTCGCTTGAGAATGCTTTAAAGCGCAGTTCAATTTGTGGTTGAACGTTACGCGCTACTGATGAATCTAATGTCGTCGCTGCTATCTATAGTATCTACTGTAAAGCTCTGCACACTGTACGTCTCTAAAATATTAGACATAAATTCTATCCTAAGTTACTCTTTCATTATTTTATTCCTTAAACGCGATGATGGACCTCTGCTACTTATGGAGGTGTACTCGCCCTACCAACACAAATATAAAGTTAAGTGATATTGCTTCTAATAAAATTAGAACCACAAAACAGATTTCTATTATGTTTTGTGATACATTATTTATTTTGTAAAAGCTTGGCAATTGTTACAATGAACGAAACTTTACAAAATAATTGTAAAAAAGCTACGTTTCGTAACATTCAGGCCATTTTCATATAAATCGGTTAAAAGTTATTAATCTCTACAGTACAAACATTTTTTTGTTAAATACAATCTTGTTGTTAACCTCCTCCTGTTTTAGAAGACGAATTAAACTACATATTTATATTGTTTAAAAATTCCCACTACTATTGAAATACAAATTATAAACTCTTATTTTGCTACTCTACGGCTGCAGTATCTACAGAGCTTTACAAAGCGAATGTCGTCGGCTTGGTGAATGCTATTCCTGAATGTGGTCCAGCGACGTCCTACATCTTATCTTATCTTATTCTAGCCATTGAAAAGATTCCTCGACGGAGCCACGTCGCAATATCTATTAACTAATAACATTCCTATCTGCATTGAATAAACAAATCTCCCGTTCAGTGGTGAAATAAACTGATATAGAAGAGTGTTTTTGTAATTTCTGATTAACTCGAGGTACTATTTAATTTTGTCACCCAACATTACTACCCTAACCGACAGCAAAAAGCCACACTAGTTATTATGTTGTCAAATAAGGTACCAAAAACTAAAAAGTTTGAAGTAGTACAATAAACTCAAACCCGTATTGCTTTCTGTGAACCAAGAGACAATTGTTCAGTCAATACGTGTTTGCTAAACTGTTGGTTAAAAAGAACAGTACTACGATCACTCGTTTATAACTATACCGTCGTTGTAGTGCAAGTGAGGGCTACCTGTCTGTTTGTACTGTGGCGCACACGGTGCTGTGTGTTGACGCCGCAGACACTCGCATGCGGGCCTCAAACAATGTGCCCGCCACACGGTGCGCCTTTTTGCTACAATTAACATTACGTTCATTTAATTATCTGATGTGTAACTATTTCTGTATCAGCTATTTAATGCAGTAACTGTTTGTTTTATTAATTGTGCAAATATGTATGTAAGTACTAATATCAACGGTATGTCTGTACAGCTTTAAATTATTTATTGTAGTGTTTGTATTTAGTACAAAACAGTTTAGTTATTAATTATAATAATGAAGTACAAAGTGAATCAGATAGTTCCGCTACTCATATTGATTTCTCATTATCTGTTGACACAATGAAGATCACAACAGGCTGTATACATTCACTTTGAAACGAACACATTATGTGTATTAGTCAATGTTTGTGTGTGTACATGTACCTACATGTTGTGTACTTATATATGTTGTTTATGTACACTCAATACAACAATTAATCAAACAAAGGGCTCATCTCATCACCAGTAATCTGTGGCGTGTATTAATTTATTACAGTAGTCATAGTTACGTCTAGTTATATTATACGTAGGAGAGCTTTGATCTAGACGAGCTTAAGTCTGCGCTGAAGGAGGCTCAAAGGCGGGCTAAGAAAAATATCTGCAAAGTGGGACAGAGCGCGCCGAGACTCTTGTGCTAAACTCTCGCTGAGGACAGAACGTGAAATACAAACTAAGACGCGGCTACATTATTGAGTTTTATAATGTTTCACTAAACGTCGCATACCTACATAGTGTGCCAACATAATACTTGTAAAACGTGTGATATTGAAATATCTTTTGTATAAAGCTGAATATAAATACCAATAAGTAGGTATAGTAATTATTTTTTCCTTTCGTGGGATAATAAGTAATTATTGAATATTGTTGCTATAGAGACCATAGGAACATGATTTCGGTATACTTACAATAATTATTTAGCTTCTGTGTAATCTACTGATCCATGTAGGATTTACTTTGGGTTAAAAGTTAAAAGTAGATGTATAAACACGTGGTTGATTCAGACGCGGCTTTACGTTCAAAGAAAATGAATTAGTCTGTTGTACTGAGCTGTGTGTGTGTGTATGTGTGCATGAGTGTCAGTGTGTGTGTGTGTGTGTGTGTGTGTGTGAGACACGTAACTTAGTATGAGGTACATAAACTGTACGTTTTTAACTCGTAAATTAGAATAGGTACCGCGGCGTGAGGCAGCGCATTTACAAACTTGTGTCTGAGGGATGTACGTCTGACAATGTGAGAGCTAATACCGACCCCCACACAATGTTACATTCATTACTGCTATTTGAGTTCACATCTCTACTGTTAAAAGTTGCCTTTGTTTTATTTTCATAATTTATTCGAATTGATTTTTTATCAAAAGGTGCACTGTCATATAATAAGATGTAACAAACATTATTACAATTGTATTTTGGAAATACATATTGAGGACTATCCACCTTACCACAGCGTGAAGCAGTAGGTATCGGTCATCAGCGACCAACTACTCGTCCCTAACAAAGAAGAATGTAAATACCCAGCATTACACTCTAGCTCCTAAGTACCGTCGCAATCATAATAAGCTGCCATACATAATGCAAAATGTAGATTACAATAGTTTTCATACTAAAATGAATATTAATGAATAGTGAGCTAAGTAGTTGTTGAGCGCAAAGATTATGAAACTTGGTAAAGCCTTAATTACAAGTTTAAACGTTTTACGTAATCTGGACCTAAGTAAGTAACTTATATTGATGAAGTAGTTACTTAATATACAATCTCATCACTTTACATAATTTATAACAGTTAATTAATGCAAGCTTTTCATCGCTCTACATCATAACACTATATTATCACGAAGCTTTGTGTCATCTATATTGTTATTAAATATTAATCGTATCATTAATTTAATTAGTGTATCAAGATCACTAATTACAATTATGATACGACACACTAATGTGTAGAGACACACACACACACAAAACAGTTTTTTTTAAACATAACGCTAGCATTAGAGACTGCTTCCTGTGTCTGATACCTTTACAAATACAATACAACAACCTTAATAAACTAAAATTTATTATTGTATAATTACCTTATACAATCATTAATTTTAGTTTTCAAAGATCATCTAAACTGAAGACAATTATTATGAGATCGTTCGTACGATTGTTACCTATAATTAGGATTGTAAACCGTGACGAAAAACTGAAAGATCACTCGTGTACTATAAAGACTGTTAGAACTTAGTAAATGTTAAATCAAATCAATCTATTTCAACTACATACATTCCTGTATAATGCAAGTCATAGGGTTATAGTTTGTGTTGTTGTAACAGCACGTATATCGTACCCTCAATGAAAAATAGGCATAAGTGATTTTACGTTGAATCATCGATTTTATCATATTCGGAAAGTACGTCTAAAGATGCGTATGCTACATTTTTTCATATTTTTCTTGTTAAATTTCTCGAATTTATACAAGAAATTAGTTTTGAGAATTTTTATTCCATCACATTTTCTCTTAAGGATTATTAGATTATGTGATATTACGCAAAGAATAAATTGAGAAATATGGCGTATTACTTAATATTAAATTTATCCCTTTATTTAAATGTAGAAAATAAATAGTAACAAATATTATGATTTAAATGCGTTTGGTTCTATAGTAACAAATATTATGATTTAAACTCACTAAGTGGGGTAGTTTTGTTCTGGAGCTGGACAGTTAAAGTGGCAGTTTCATATAAAGATCTACACACTTCAGTATTCTGTACAATCTGCCGAACAAGATAGATGTGGCTCAGGAGTGATATGGGCCTATAGTTCTTCAGCGAGAATTTGTCACCTTTTTTGAAGAACAGGGCAACGGCACTCCCGCCTGAGACGTTAGTGCATTATATTATAATGCACGAACGTAATACTTTGTTCGTAATATTAACTGCTTAACACTAGCACGACGAATGAACTTTGTAATGTAATACACACAAATTATATTGTACTGTATGTGTTACATGCCTGAGCTTAACCAACAAGCTCTCATAACTTATACAATTTGTTACGACTTTACTTTACACACGTGTTCAGTTTGTTACCAACGTTTTATTTATATTAAACAGACGTCATGTTTTACTGTATATGCTTGTAATATAGTTAAGTAAATAGCGCTGTAATTACGTTATAAACCAGTCATATGCGTGGTATCATAAAGCTTTTTAAAGCGAGGCATAAAGTGTGTAATTATTCTTATTTGGTTAGCTAACTATGTTGTGCATAAAAAAGAAGTAAATAAAGTGGTTTATTAATTAATCACGTTGACATTTGATAACAACAATAAGTAAGGTACACAATTAGTATTAAGTAAGAGGGTCACCTCCGAGGTAGTTACGAGTATGTGTAACGAGCGCCACAGCTCAGTCGAGTGAACTAAATGAATGATTGAGCGCAAGTATCCGCGGGCGGGGTCGCCTCGATACAATATTCATAGCGGCACTTCATTATACAATTACTGCTGTTATCGTATTAGTGAACAAGACACTCCATACTACACCCGCAATGTACGTCTAACTATAGGTTCTAAATGTTTCAACTGTTGTACTTATTGTTTACTTTCAAACAATATTGTAGTTATGTACCAAACTGCTGGTAAACGCAATCTAATTCTACATTCAGGTCACAGTAACACTCGCGTGAATATCGGTTATAGTAATTAAATATGTACAAGCTACAAGTTACCTTGAAATTACTCCTGGGTTACCTTTGGAAAGGGGCTTGAATTTGCTGTTTCTACCAATTATTATTAAAAATCATTTTATGTAATATAAGTAATTTACAAGTAAAATAACAAAAGTTTACTTCTCATTAGAATAATAACAAAGATTTCTTAAACCTACTATTTAAGACAAATAGTATTGTGTATAGGTACTATACTGCAGTAGTACACTATAGTAAGTAGTAGATAGTAGTAGTGTTGTACAACGTTCACGTACTAGTGCGAGACGAGCGAGCTAGTTAGACGTTATCAAATTGTGTGAGACGTCCGCCTCTATGTGTTCATGTGTCACTGGAAGACTTCACTCTTTCTATTGCTTATTACGTTATATACTTACTTGTTTATATGTTTGGGTGTATTTTTTGTTTGTCTAATGAATATAAAGAGAATAAGAAGATATAGGAGATAAGAGAATAAGAATCAATCATGTTAGGTGAAGCAGTGGCTAATAAAATAACATGAGACTTAACGCAGCTTGGCTGTGACCTGGCATAGCTAAAGATACGCTTACCACTTACAATTTTCCTTCAAAAAGGATCAATTACTGGTCTGCAACTATAAAGAAATTAAAATGTTATATGAAAATGATCATAAAGAATAATTTTCCATATTTTATTAAGAATAAATCAAAGTAATAATATAATATAAGTGAGTTATAGGTACATAATATCGGGTACAATAAAACAAAATAGGTAAGAAACCTTTTGTTTTTAGGTTTGAGTTCCCATTACGTCTCTCTCCATACCTGGTAGGGGGCACGACCGATAAATGACGACAACTCCTCCGGGACGCGACCCTCAGTCGAAGTGCGGCCTCGTCTACCTGCTCAGAGCGTATTTATACATTACCTATATGTAGCTTTGTTCTACTAATATAATATACGATTTCATTCCATTATATTGGTTGGAGCTTTTTTAGATAATGAATTTAAATTTCTTTGTGCTATTAGACAAGGAAATTATAGTATCTACGTATTTACTTCAAATTTCTGTTTAGTATGTTACCAAGTATACTGCTATTTGCGCTTTCTTACATACGATACTGGTGTTTTGATTGTTTAAATACACATTTAAATAGCTAGCTGAAATAAAGCATCTCAACAGGTTAAGTACTTTTATTAGCGAGAATATGGATTATTATGGTACAGTGTTGTGGTAAAGTTTAAAAAAATAATTGACGTAGAGGTACTGTACCTCTACGTCAATTATTTTTTTAAACTTTATAATAAAATACTATTTTTAATTACTATTTTCAAATTATTATAATTTTGTCGTACGTTTTACGACTTTTCACTGAGATTTATTTTAGTGTAACCAAAGCACAATCACTATTGTTTAATTGTTTAACATTTATTTCATTCTAAGAAATTTAACAAATATCATTTAATAATAGTAAATACCGAGAAAAAGTGTATCTAAAAGTATTCTAGGCTTCTGGGGCGTTTACTTTAAAAACGTAGGTTGATTGGTTGCTTGGCCTCGAGCTAAGGATTTTGTTCATAGTTTTTACGATTTATTTTTGGCGAATAGTTTGGGTTTCATACCCAAACAATATTTACAATTTCATTTCTAAAATAAATTGAAATAAGATTTAAACAGTAATTTAATCATAAAAATCGTAACACACCTAACGGAATTCTGTATAAGTCAGTATTAACATAACGCTCTCTCGAACATACATAAACAAAAAACTTAAACTAGAGTGTAATAAATATAACTCTCTAACTTCTCAAGTATGTAATGTCGTTCAACTGTAATTATCTGATGTTCACTTAATCGCTACGTTATGTCGATATCACATTTGTTCCTAAGCGCACAGATTAAGGCGCCGAGCACAAAAACTTTCCCTCCTCATCAGCGCTAAATATCTCGATCGCTGAGAACTTCTCTACCGCAAGCGTCACACTCGTATATCTTATTTCTTGTTCTCAGACTATAAGTATTCTTTAAACGAATTGTTATATAAATTGTTATGTCCTTATGACAGTACCTTTAATTTTTTAAGTTTTTATAATACCGCAGTAATTTGGAAGTTTTACCTAGAAAGTTTTCTAGGGGTTTTGAAAATTAGTAATTTTACAGATACTCAGAAAGTAAATAATACTATACAACTTTTTAAGGCGTATTATTTCAAATTTTTTTGCAAGAGGCAAAAGTACGAGCTGGAAAAGTCTTTTCAAACTCCCGATTTTTTTTTGTAAAAATGAAAAATATGGCCGTATCTTCGTTACACAATTTAATAGCTTAACGTTCCTGTTGTTATGTCCCTACATGAACGAATCCCGTACCATTTATAATTCAGTCTCAAACCTCGTCCAAGATCTCTCTTATGGCAACAATAAACATTGTATTTTGTTGCCACATAATGTATATAAACATACAACAGACAGTCTAATGCAAAATTATGCATCAAATAATTATGATCGTCTACAAATATTTTGATATCTTGAAAAAGGAATCCAACCACTAAGAACCGTTAAACTAAAGCCTAGTTTAAACTGAACTAAGTACACGTTGCCTTGTTTAATAAGTACAAATATTTAAGCAAGAAAATTATTTGGATATTATAATTACACTAGTTCATAGTTATAAAATATTGAGTAACTTTGATAGAACATTATTATAAGTGAGTGAGACCAGCCTCATTAATTCTCTCACGAATTATTAGTTCTTTCAAGTTACGTCGTAGCAGTTCTACTCGTATGTAGTTCATAGACATTATTAAACTTTTAATGTAAATGACGTAGTTGACGTTAGTATTAATGTAAAGTATTTAAAACCGCACAGTCTTTAATTACATTTTTATGTGTCCTTATCTCTTACCTTGCAAAAACTTATATTTTTCCTAAAATGTCTTATATTTATAGAAGCAAGCTTCACTTTAATTGAGGTCGCTACAAATGTACAACAAAGTGTGCTTTGGTGGCTTAATAACTTCACACGTATTTAGACAACATACAATCTTAAATAATGTAATGATTGGTTCACTTTTGCATTATTTTAAATTATATAATAAAGTACACTACATAATGATACACGTAAACTTAGCTAAAGAAATCTTAGCAATCATAAACGTACTGTGAAGAAGCGTCATTCAAAAACAGAATAAAAACATTCTCTAACGAAGAAAATTTAAAGTTTCTTTAGGACAAAATAGCGAGTGGGCAAAGCGAGTATTCCCTTCATTATCCCGGTAGGTACCGCCTCGTCTAATTGGACATTTCAAAGGCTTTTGATCTAAACTAAGTTATTAGGTAAACAAGGCGCTGGTTTTTACTGGCGGCTTATAGCGACGCGACTGCCGTACTCACCGTAATGTTGCTCCAAATTGAAAATAAACATATTCTGCGTTCCTTTGACGGGATTAAATAAATTCGCGGAGTGCGCTCGACGTCGAGAAGTGAGCCAACCTGTACTTACTCGCGCCGAGCTTCTTTGTCAGCGAATTGTATTGTACGACGACTTTATACTGTACTTACTTACTACCTATATCTACGTATTGGTTAGATAACTGAATAAGATCTGTGTGCTACTTACTTCTTAGTTATTCTGATGTACCTTTCTTACTAGGGCATAAAAATGTTCCACGGAAATAATAGACTTCCTACTTTTCTCTTTCTCTCCTTATTTCATTTAGGTTTAAACTTTGGTATGACAATTTAAAAAAAAAAGTTACTGTTTTACAGTACAAATACATGGCTGTACGGCGATGTATGCATCAAGAAGCAATACTTGACAAAAGACTAATCTACATCCGTGCGATATTGATATTTAATCTATCAAGTCATGTAAAGTACTACCTAAAGTAAGTAAGTAAGTAAGTAAGTAAATCATTTATTTCCAAGAACATGGTGAGTTACAGGTGTTAAAAAAATCAGTTATACAGCATGTTCTGCAAAATTATGGCGTGCAAATATGGAAAAGGTACATAATATACATGTTTCTGAATATCTAATGCATAATAACAGTTAAATACAATACAAATTATTAAATTAAATCTATATTAATGTATAATGTCATGCTTATTTAAATTAAACAGTTTATTTACAATTATAATAATTCTGTTAAAATATCTATTTAAAAGGAATTGTACATTTTATTCATTTATTAAATTTTAGGTAAATAATCATGTCATATTTTTATTTTATCCGTAAGGTATTCATTAATATCGTAGTAGGCTTTATTTAGCAGTATTCTGCGCAGCTCTCTACGAAACTGTGTTAACGGTAGAGTAGCCAATTTGTCTGGGAGATGGTTAAACAATTTAACAGCCATGCAGTACGAGTTTCTCTTGCATAACTCGAGGTGCGTTTGAGGTACCTTTAGTCGGTTTTTGTGTCGGGTACGACTCCCTTCTGTTTCTCCAAGTTTAGCAAATAGATCAGAATTCGTTTTTACAAATCGACGGGTCCTACGTATACTGGTGTAACCCGCAAATTGACTAAAATGACTTTTTTCCTTGAATGGCCTTAAAATAACCTACTCTTCTCAAATCAGTAAGAAAAAAGTTAAAATTTCTTTTAGTTTCGGCGATACAAAGTCGTAAACTGATGTAAGTAACACAATTTAATGCAAGGAGACGGTCAAAACTGATATAAGTTACTTGCATTAGTTTACGTAGTTACGATCTACGTGACGCGTGAGTGTAAGTGACCGTTGCACCAGTATACGCGCGGCGACGATACAGCGCGTACGTACGATACGGGTGTAACTGCAACGAACTTTACCTTATGTATTGAATTTTAAAAATTATTCATATTTTTACGACGTTTTGAGTGTTTAAGATCAGTGAAAATAAAATAATAATAAGTATGAAGCGTTCTCGGAGTCAATTAATCCAGATACTCCTGAAACTATTAAGGGTCTCAGATCTTTACAAAAATTTGATATGTTGGTATATTTGTGTCACTAACGTTTTAGAAAAACTACATAAAAATCCTGGTCCTCTGGGAAATCTGGAAAACGATCGGTGTGATTACACCTGGTAGGAGAATGGGTAGCATATTGCTAGTAGAGAACTATGGGGAATATTTTGAATAAAATTTTACACTTTATTGATTTTTAAATCTTTGCTGGTTTTTTATATATTTTAATAAATTGTGGGAAAATTAAAAATTAGCAGCTAAAATTTACGTTAATTATGAAATGAAAGAACTCTTAGGGAGCAAATAAACTTAACATTTCTAACATAAAAAAGTTAGTTTTTGCATTATTTACAAGTTAGGGCTTAAATTGCTTGCAGCTATAGCTACCACAATAAGACAACGTTACTTTATAGATAATGTAATTCTACAGAGTCATATACCTAGCTAAGACATTTTTGTTCAATACATAAAAAAAAATCTCACTTTCATAAATTTGTCATCACTTGTAACCACTTGTGTATTAGCACAGCCGTGAATAATACGTGGCATTATGCAATTCAATCGATCTTGTGAAAGAGTGAGAAGTTATCACGGAAGAATTAGTATCTGACAACTATTCCCAGTACATCCACTTGGAAGGACAACAATGTTTCCACTAAACAAAAAGATGGCCATCCTGCACGCCTTCTTGAAAATAAATAAAACGTTAGAACGTTTTATATATACGTAAAAGTATCTGACTAGGTTTTTATTTTAATAGAAGTCTTATTTTTTTAAGTTATATTTACCACTTAGTAGATTGTTGTTGTGGTACAAATTTATTGTGCAATGTATATTTTATTTTGAAGAGTCTGTAAGACAACTATTTAATTAGTCTTAGTAGTCGTCAGTTCTTACCTAAAAATAATCGAACATTTTGTTATAGATACATATTATTTTATTAACATGGTAAAGAAAGCACTGATTACTTTAACTGATTAATATTACTAAAAAGACGAAGCCAAGTATATATTTTATTAAAGTTTATAGCTTGTTAAAGACTGATTTAATAATTTAATATCTCCTTAACCTATTAAAGGTGATATTTACTATCAGAGCGAGAATCATGTTAAATTTTTAACATTTTAAAATTAAATGGAAAAGACTTCAAAATTTGAAGTCATTATAAAAATAGTAAATACGTTTATTTTTACACATTTACCCCTCTTAAAGTTTAGTCAATTGATTAGCTTAAATCCTTACGGTTTTGTTTGGCATAAGGTTGGTTATGCTAATAAAAATCTCGCTAAACAATGATTAAATTTAAGAGGCCTTTATGAGTAAGGGGGTTAATGTTACGCAATAAACGTGTTTTAATATTTTGTACGTTTGTTTGTTTCATTTTTCCATAAAAAAATCAAGTTCATGACCACAAAACTACATAAATTACTGGTACAACTAGTTTCTTAGTAGCTTGTAAAGTAGTGCAAGTGCTAAAAGTAGATAAATGAAATTATTTTCCCATATTTGGTGGTTTAATGATTTACAAATTACACTCATATGTATGACTAATAATGTGTATTTCTATTATTTTCATTATTTAATAACTAAGTCAGAACTTTGTAAACTAGTACAAGTGGTTACTTGTAACAGTTTACTTGTTTGGATACTTTGATCAAAACAAGCTAAACAAATGCAAGTACAGCTATTTTTTCAAATACAAAGAAATATAAAAATATATTTAGTCCGGTTTTTTCCTTTCATTTCCAGGTATAACCTATCAAAATTTCGGTAATTTCTGTAGAACTTTGACAAAGTTATAAGCTTTTGAACCTTTAAATTGCTCTCTTGTAAACTTGTGTTTTTGCACTGATACTAGTCTACGTAGGACCCGCCGAAATAAACATATTTCAAAAATATAAATACTAGGCAAAGTGAGGATTTCATTAAATTTAAATATTGGTCTACAGTTTTCATTAAATTTACAATTAAAAATCGCTCTAATGCATCTCTTTTGGGCTATAAACAATTTGTTAAGGTCTACTGAATTGCCCCAGACTATAATGCCATATCAAAGCAAGGAGCATACATATGCATGGTAAGTCATAAAAGCTGTCTCTGTGTTAATAGTTACACTAATTCTTTTCAAGACAAATACAAATCTATCAATTTTGTTCAGAGTTTTTTGTATGTGTGACTTCCAATTGCAATATTTATCAACAGATATACCCAAAAATACACAGTCATTGACGTTATTTAAAGTAAACGTCATGTAAAGTAAGAATATAGCGATTGTTTTACTGCAAGTTAGAAACATAAGTTTATATTTTTATTATTTTATCCCTTTTTTCGTTAAATGGCAGATTCTGAAAATGGCAGATTCTTTAAACGACAGATTCTGAAAACGGCAGATATTGTACAGTCGTTAGCTAAAACAAAATGTTAATAAACATGATCTTTGTAGCTTTGCTTGGCTACCTTTCTAAAACAAATAGATGCATTAATTATAAAATGTAATTTTCTAAATGCAGCCTTTTTGCTTACTCACTTAATTTTTGTCTATTGTTATATAATGTATTATTTTAATCATGCCGTATTAATGGATTGATTCCAAAAAGACCATACCTTTATTATTTTTTACAATTATTAATAAAGGAGGGTAATTTTCAGGATATAAAATTGAAAAAAAAAATGACTTAAATGTAAAAGGAAAAAAAAAATTGATAATTGACGTTGAATAGTGAGATTTAACTTTAGACTGTTTAAAACGATTATGTCGTGTAAAAGTTAATTTGTATTGTAAAAAATAATAAAGGATGGACTGGATAGTTTTTTAAGTTTATGGATTTTTTTAATTTGATTTACGTTAATTTTAAATATTACCCTTAATACTTACATAATGTATAGAATTATTTACGACGTTGTTTGGTAATGTACTTCTGCCGTTTTCAGAATCTGTCGTTTAAAGAATCTGCCATTTACCGAATCTGCCGTTTTAAGAATCTGCCATTTAGCGAATAATTTTTATCTACATCATACGGATGGAAAAGAATAAAAATACTAACCTAAACATTTATTTTTATTATTTTCAATCACTATCAAATTGCCATAACAAATACTTAATTCAATACAGGCACGTAGACTGAATCCCAAATAAGACGTGGCACAAAACAAACTGTAGAAAGAAAATCAAACAGTTTGTATATTCAGTTCACGCAGCGCGCGGGTGCAGAGCTAGTGGACAAACAGAACAGTGCGGGGCTTATCTGTGCGCGTGCGAGTGCAGGGCCAGCCCTGTGACGTCACGCGCGGCACAACCCTAGCGGTGCTGGAGTGCGCCCGATAGAGACGCGACGTTTCAATACCTCGCATTAGGCGCCCCACGAGCACTCGCGCTGTTTTATATTTGACTGCCAAGTGTGAGGTTAGGCCACACTAACAGCGATATAGATACATTATGCTACATAACTATTGAATAGAAAGCTGCCATATTAGTCCCTGTATATTAGGGGATTTTACAACCATATATTTAACAGACACAATTATAATCCGGAACCAGGACAATTATTTGTAGCTCAACGATTAATAAATATTCACCATGAGATTTGACTCTGTGACCTCTTGCACGTCCTTATACCAAGAACGCTGAGTCACTGAGGCAGTTTATATTCAAATAAATTAATAACTTAGGTCATGGAATAGCTTATTTATTTAGAATATCGTATTTATAGTTTGGCGTTTTGAAACTAAGTAACATTACCATGATTGCACAAAGAGTTAAAGCGCTGTTGAAGTCATTGTAATAAAATTAAAGGTGGAACTGAGAGATTTTATGAGTTCTTACTTCTACAAGACACTCAGGGACGTACTTATTAGACTAGGGAGTACTTACTTAAGTTTTATACGTTGGAACTCGTAATGGTCAATTACTTTTACAGTATCATTCTAAAGATATAAAATAAGTATTTCTGTAGCAGTTTAAAGTCTAACGGCGAAATGACTAAATGACAATTTATAATAAATGACATTTTACTGCGACATTACCCTTTACTTTATATTAACGTGACTATTAAGCGAGTTATACTCGTAGTAATTAAGTATTATTTTTAAAATTAAAAATATAAACCAAATTACTTCATCAATATCGTTGTTTTTCTATAGAGACAAAAGACTAACTTGAATTCCTTTTTTATGGCCTTAAAATTACTGCGATCCGACGTAACTTAGATTATATTCCTCTGTTTTCTAGAGACATATTTAGAAAGTATTTCTGTTAAAAAGCATTAGTTTAAGATAACTCGCTGTGTGTAGAGCCATGCAGGCTGGTCACCGACGCGGAACAGACAGCGGCGCAACTCTCACGTAACCCGACGCTCACCGCGCTGCGCCCACTGTGCGATGATCTCACGCCGACACTTACTGCCATCACGACAATACCTATTATACTTGTGCAGTTTGTCTTACACAAGAGTACACTATGCGTTAATGTATTATTGTGTTCCACAACACCATACAGGAGTTAGTCAGGCTCGCGAAAGAGTTACGCTTAGGAGACTAACAATTAATCCAAATCTTTCTAATGTGAAACGTTAATGTAATCTAAGTAAGGTAAGACAAAGATAATGTAAAAACTAGGAAACAAATAAAAAGGAGAAAATATTTTAACACAGGTAGCAGGCGAAGCAATGTATTCGGTTAGTTAAAGATTACATCACCCACCACCAGCACTAGCAACAACAAAATTATCAAAAACGGGACAAACATCGAAAAAGTAGTCAGTCAAGTAAAAAATCAATCAATGTTTAACACGCATAATCAGTTTAACCACAAGTCGGCAATGTAACCTGAACTTGCGACTCCTGACTAAGCCGATTTATATTAATTTTAATAAAGTCTCCCTATTTAACTAACATGTTAAATCTATTGCCTAATATGAAATTATTAAGACGGTTACTCATTTCAAACATCAACATACTTAAATATAATTAAGAAAAAGCGTTAATTAAATACAGAAATGGTTAACGGGTTACTAGACGGATCCTATAGTCAAGGATCTATTAATAAATTCAATTGTGAAAGCTCCTGATTACAAGTTCATTGGTTTATGGTTCTGAATGTAGCCCTAAGTACGAACGACAAGCGATACACGTGTCGAGTTAAAATAAGTGGAAGGAAATAGCCTCAGGCGGTCGGGTCCAAAGGTACAAAGAAAATTAACGAAACGTATAAAAGATTTTTATTATTTCGCCAAAAGCTGGCAAACACGAGCAATATAAGGACCTTATAATTAAATCACTCAATTATGAAGTGTTACATCGCTGAGTTTATCTTGTGACAACCATAATTCTTTCAAAACTATTAAGTAAACTAAATTATTTATTTACGAACATGAGACGGGTATCGAACCCCAGATCATGGCTACTTGTGTATGCGACACGAGTGCGTGCTCTTCACTTTATTGTTATGAAGGCTATCCCGCTGTGATCAACACATACACACACATGTATGAGTACATACACACACATACACACGTTGTATGGTCTCGCTTTACGATCCTGCTCCGACAACATAATCTACACAATATGGTTGTTTACTAAAATTATTTGAGTTATATTCTCTGTTTCATTAATTTCCCTTCAGTTTACGAGTTTTAAAGCGAGTTTACGTGACTTAATAATGTATAGTGTAGTAGGTAGCTTCGTAATAATTATGCTCAGAAGGTAAACTCATATCACAATAAAACTGTTACCTATTTTAAATAGGACTATCCTCAGTATTATTTTCCTGACTAATATTTTTGATTTATAAAATAATCATCCACAATAGGTACAACTACCGAAAAAGTCCAAGATGTAGGAAAAACAATCTAAAATTGATTTTCCCTCGTAAATAAAAGCAATATTTCCTATCACGACCCAAACAGTATAGAGATGTATGTGTATATAAACATATTGGCAATAGCACCATAACCACGATTATGTCCTCACTATCCGTGACGCGAACGACCAAATATAACCATAAACCAGTCCCAACTCTCCACTACTAGTGCAGTGGGTGTTCAGTACAGACGCGAGTGAGGGAGGATCTCTGCTCAAATGGAATATCTCTCAGATAACGGCGCTTGTAATGATTTCCTTTCAAATATTCAGAGGGGTCTGATTCACGGGGCGGGGAGGGGAGGGGGGAGGTACAATAGAGCGCGATACGATTGAGACGCGTACTTTTCAGTGGCATCAACATCGGCAGTCGATGCCATGCACTCAATTGTAATATTACAATGAGCCTCGCTGGAGAGAGCTCTGCTATCAATAGTTTGCACGCACACCACATTGGACGTAATAAAAAGTTCACAGATTTAAATAGGAAAAAGCTATTTGTTTGTAAATTTATTGCTTGAACAAGTAAAAAATGGAAGGACCCTAATTAAAAGTCAATATTGACAACATACGGTCGATATTACACAGTTTATTACACAGCATTATTCTAATTATGTACCTGAATGTATGACAATAACAAACATAATTTACCTTTTAATTGTTTTAATAAGCAAGTGCTTGTAAAAACAATTAAAAGGGAAATTACGTAAAATAATTAGTATCTGTAAGTACAGATACTAATTATTTTGGTTTAATTCATCATAATGTTAAAAAAAAAACAAAGTTGAATAATTTGTGAGGTAAAGCTTGCTACATGACTTAACGAAAAAGGATACTAATTAAACAAACATACTAAACAATATCAATAAATAACTTTAATCGTCGTTACACATTAATTTGTAGTCAACGCACAGTAATACGTTTGAATGTGCTTTTGCTGGTTGAAAATAAATCGATTTTTTATCACGTAAGTTCTCTCGATAAAATAGTAGAAAGTATATATTCCTATTCAGTGTGAAGTGTATGTGAGGTGTTGGTGCGAGGTGTGCGCGACTGCACTTTAGCGCAACAATAACTCAGCCGCGACTCAATCAACTAAGAGGAGAGTGCAGATCCACCGCCGCGGTGCACCTATCTCTATACACTTACACGAATTATTTAATAATGGATGCGAGCCAGCGGCGCAGAAACAATCTCAACGCTTTTTATATTAAAGTATTTCATGTTCAAGTGAGAAAAGTTTTTGTATTCGTGAATACAATTTGTAGTAAAGTCATGAAATACTCAAAGCTTTATGTTACGTTGTGTTTCTGCTCGACTGATGCCTACAAGTTTCATTATTACATTCGAATTACTTAACGCCATTTTATTTCCCAAATTAATTCTTTGTAGGCCTAGAAATTCTTTATTCTGTGATTTTATTATTATGACATCTAAATGAAATGATCAAAGCTTAGTTATTTTATTTTATTTTATGTTTTTTGGAAAACTTACAGCTAATTACAAAGTAAACATGAAGATAGTAGAAATAAGGCCAATTACAAGTTTTCACATATAGCAACATTCATATACAAATTATATTTCACATAGGTTCACATATAATAGATTCACATATATAATAACAACATTAGGCAAACGAAAACAGAAAACAAGGAAAAGAAGCAGATAGGCAGAAATACAAATGACATCACTGGAAGAAGTTATTACTTAAGGCTTTTTTTAAACTTAAAATGCTAGTAGAAAACACATCAATTTCCGCACTCCGGCATGCGGCATTATAAGTGCGACTTACTCTAACCATATATGAGTTATGTCTGTATTTGGTAGTCGATGTTGGGATATGTAATAGGTCGAATCTCCGCAAAGATGTTGCTGGAACTCTTATGCCAAAGCCACTCACCAACTCCATTGAGTCAATTCCACCTCCCATAATTTTGAATAATAGGGTCAAATCTGATATCTTTCTACGCTCATAAAGGGGGAGTAAATGATTTTTTTTGTTATGGGTCTTGTGTCTAGTTTAAACCTTATGTTGATTTTTTCTTAGTTGATATTTACGTCTCTCTTGGGGTGAACAGCAATGGTGACCCTTAGTTCATTTCTAGAAATTTATTTCTTCCTTATAAACCACAGAATATCATATTTCTTATCAAAAATAATTCAAACTATTTTGCATCTTAGAACAGACAGTCACGTGTGATAATTAATGTTTGGCAGAGGCCACAACAACGGTTTTTCTAGTAACGCTTTTGTATTAAATAATATGAAGACATGTACAACATATTCGTGTAACATAAATAACTTGTTATTTTTCAAAATAAGAACAAGTAAGAATGGTCAGACGTATGCAATTCTGTTATGAAGTATTGTGGCCACGCGATATGATTCCATTTCACGGCGCGTGGGTCCACACCCGCACAGCGCCCGGCACGTCATGAGGAGAGTCCGTCACTCGCGGTTCGTAGTGAATGCATGTTATTGATCTATAGTGGTTCCTCTCGCGCTCACATTTGTATCAATTTGAGTGAAGCTGTCGCCGGTTGAATGCCCTGAGGAACACCTCACTGCCGACTTGTGTTCACAGAGCGCGGCGCGGTGTGGGGGGACCTTAAGGTAACTTTCTATTACTTATTGTGTTATTTATTGTACTTAAGATAAGGCGCTTGTTACTCCTACATCTTATCAAATCTACAGAGAATACTAGGGTAAAGTGAAAGTGACAAACAGATTTAAAACGTATTATTAAGTATTTGGGCTATTTCGATAGCTGACAAAATTTATACAAAAACATATTTTTAAAGTCATGAAGAAGGTGATTTCATTGTCGTCTAAATTCGCAGAAATTCGTGTAACAAAACTACCTTTCTGTTCTTACTAACTGTTTTTACTGTATGTATTCAATAAATAATGTATTGTTTACAGTATCTTTGGCCACCAAACTTGTTAAAACAACAACAGTAACATACAGGTCACTCTGTACACAACCAGTAACAAACAAACATAACATACATATTCACATATATATATATATATATATATATATATATATATATACGTATACGTAACTATAACAGAGCTCATCAATTATACAGTAGGGTTGAGTTCCGTATGATCTTACGCTTTCTACTCGATATCACTCGATATATCGTCGCAGGTCGTAACGTTCACATTCCTCTCTCCATAAAGAACAGTTTTATTGTCGCGTGCGGGTCCTGGTGGAGACATAGTACGTAACATGAAAGTGATTCAATTTCCCCGGCGCAGTAACTGTAGTTAGCGGCCACTTGACGGTGTTGGGTGATGTGTGGCGGTCGTGCATTTGAATAAGCGCTCGGTGACCAAACTGCTCGCGCGGGGAGCGATGCCCATTTGTTGCAGGATCTATACTGCTTCCGATACGAGTAGTTTGTCTACTTATTTTAAATGAGATTGGTTTCCAATGTGAGGACACATAGTATGGCGGAGGCGAGGCTCGTGAACAAGCAGTTGATAGGATTTATAGCCAATCAATAGCTAGCGACTATTTGCAGCTGCAATGTAGCGACCTCTTATTGAATGAAGTGCATTTTACAAATCGAATTTTAGAATTTACTACTTACTTACTTTAAAATTGACGAAGTCAGACATTAGTGTCAAGGACTCAAACAATCTGTCGACAGTTGAACGCTCAGGGGAATATCATTGGTGAGTGTTAAGTTGTGAAAGGTTTCTATTACTTATTTACTTTTAATTTTTCTTAGAGACCTTTTTAGGCTTAAACAGTTTTATTTTTTACTAGCTGCTGTGCCCGCGACTTCGTTCGCGTGGCGGATGTTACTTACTTCGCAATTCGATTTAATACTGAAAAATCGTTTTTTAAACCTTATAACAAACAGATATACCTACACACGAATTGTAAAATTAACGAACGAACCAAAACCTTTTCAAAAACAGATCTTTACAAAGACAGATCTATGAAGACTGTGTCTAAACTTATACTGAAAGACATGAGCGAACGTCATTCTTTCAAGTAAAATCTTAATACCGCGATACTGAAAATGACGTCACAGGCACAATGCCATCTGTTGTCAAATTTGTAAGTTAAAATTAATGACATCGCTTTTTTCATCATAACAGCCCATTAATGTCCCACTGCAAGGACGCGCCTCCTCCCGTGACGGAGGGATACTTGGCCTACTAATACCACGTTGGCCAGTCGGATTGGTATAGGGTTTAATTTCAAGTTTTCCTTCATTTTTATTTCGTAAAGATAATATTCACCGATAGTCCCTTAGTCGGTTTTACGCCACCCATGGGATGAGATGGGAAGGTGACAATTATTGTATTCTTGCTCCGTCACCACACGGATAATCGCTAATTAATTATGAATTAATACATTTGCACGCCACGTTATGGTGCGGCAGAATTACCTGCCTCGGTGGCGCGGCGGTCGCATTACATGGCTGGCGTGCATGAGGTCGCGGGTTCGATTCCCATGGAGGACAATTGTGATACACAAACTATTGTCCTTAGTCTGGATGTTCTTTGTGTCCGTTAAATTGATATTTTTAAAGGCTAGTGTGAAGACTTATAATAATTGATATTACACATACGATTCATGGTTAATTTTATTAACATTTAAAAGGAATAACTTATTAATAGCACTTAATAATAAAATAGTTATATTGTACGGTTTTGGTCCTTCGAGCATCTGTGTGTGTCTGTGTCTCTTGGTAAGGTACCGAATCGGTCAACTGGTCTCCCACAAGCGGGTCGCCCCAGTTGTATTGAGAAGGTGCCATACCTTTAAAGAGTATAGGCATACATTACCAGCAACTTTACCAGAAGAGCTATACGAAGACTTTCTAACAAAATGAAGACTTCAATAACATTAACTACGTGGACCCTTACAACAAGAAGAGTTCACAGTGGAAGAATCCTACAACAAGAAGGGGTTCGACCACATCAACTATAACTACGTGGACCCTTACAACAAGAAGAGTTCACAGTGGAAGAATCCTGCAACAAGAAGGGGTTCAACCACATCAACTATAACTACGTGGACCCTTACAACAAGAACAGTTCACAGTGGAAGAATCCTATAACAAGAAGGGGTTCAACCACATCAACTATAACTATGTGGACCCTTACAACAAGAAGAGTTCACAGTGGAAGAATCCTACAACAAGAAGGGGTTCAACCACTACAACATTAACTAGGTGAACACTTACAACAAGAAGTGTTTACTTGTGGAAGAGTCCTGCAACAAGAAGGGGTTCAACCACTACAAAAACTATGAAGCATTTGTAAGGTTCTTTTATTTAAGAATTATAATTAAATTAATAAACGTTAAATAATCGATAAATAAAATAATTTGAATCGATTCAATTTATATCGAGTGACATTTATTTACTTGGCAACACCGACAGAGTAGGAATCGTGACGAGCGCCGGCGGGTCGACTCAGGGCAGTCTCGGTTGGACGTTCATAGCTGATGGTCGTGTTATAATAATACAAGTATAATTATTTAAAGTAAAGTACCTCCTTGTCGATTCGAATAAAATATAGCATCAACTACAAGCCGAAGTTTTATTTAAGAGTTCCTGTTTTACACTTCAGAAGTGGGTAAGTACCGTTAATTTTGAAATGATTAACTGATTGATTTATGCTTGTTATATCGCTTTAAAAAAAAAAAAGCGTTTAGATAGATAACGGGACTCTAATTTCTATAAATCGGCCTTATGATAATATTAATATTAAATTTTTGTGGGTAGTTAAATAGTTTTCAATTCATTTGCAATGATAAATGGGAAATAAATGCTTCTACTATTAAAACAGCTAGGCCAATTGTCAAGTAATCTCATAACGTACAAGACATTGTGCTACAAGTTCACTTAGCCAGTATTGTAATGGACTAATTATTATTTTAAAAGAATGACCCGACTTTGTGGGTACAATTTTCTTATGAACTGTTTGTCTCCTTTAAGTTTCCTTATAACCGGTCAATTGTCGGAACATACAATTTAATTTAACTGAAAGTTAACTTTTTAAATTTAATGTTTAACCAAAAGTGGTATTCTGGTCTTTAAACATTTTGTTAAAAATAAAGTTAAATGATAAAATAAAGGTAAAGTAGGATATTTACTAATGGAGAAGATTACATGAACTGTCACTTTAAAAATTACAAGAATGTATTACTTAAAAAAAAAAAAAATACAAGACCTATTGTGTGACAATTTGACAGCTAAGAGTTAATGTAACCGAATTCTTAACGATTGTAAGGTACGACAATTGAAATTCTGATGAAATAGGATTATTGACCATTTGATATTTGACTTTGAATATGGTCAAGGCCAAATTAAAGTCGGATTTCTTAATACTTGTTAACGACTGTGGTGTTCCTAAGGGGGCTAAATTTTGGGTCCATTTTGAGCTAGGACGCGCCGTTTTCGAGATAATTAACATTTTATTTTTTTTATGTATAAATTAAAACATAGTCATTGCTAAGATAGCTCAAACTGGTTTATTATGTTTCCGGGATTATGGAGCGTGAAGAGAGTCTTCAGAGTCACCATGCAGACTCTGGAACGTAACCTGGCCGGTAGAAATGGTGATGAAGGCACGCGGAGTCAAAGCCGAGCTGAAGACGTCGCTACTAGGCGAAGTCGGCCACGTAGTCACTTACCTCGCCGGGATACACGGCGCAGTACCAACATATACGGGCGTGAAGAAGACTTAAGGCGTGAAAGGGAGAGACTTGATTTGGAGGAGCGTGAGTTGGAGGCACGTTCCAGGCGCAGCGAGCATCACCAGCGCCGGGAGATCATCGATAAGCGACGCGAGGGCGGCGACCAGCGAGGCAGCCAGCGTCGAGAGGATCGCCGAAACCGCGATGCCAGTTCTAGGCAACGCTCAAGGTCATGTAGCCCATTATATACATCTAATACAGAAATAATTGTACGTCGCAACCGTGTCAGAACAGAGTATACATTCCGTGAATAAACTTAGTTAAAAAAAAAAAATTGCCTGAGTTTGACCGTTCTAATAGAATATATGTTGGATTAGAAAAGTAAACGAGTATGCCTCTGTCTACGGTTGGGACGACAAAATAATAAATTTCTCTATACAATGCATACGGCTGCGCGGTACGTAAACATGCGATAGTGCTGCTTACCTCCAGCTTTTTAATTACATTTACCTACTTTGTGTTTCCGTTTAGTTTTGTAATTGTGAATTTATACTTTTTATTTTTTCTATTTTATATTTAAATCAATAGGAAGTGCTCTAAAACAAAAACGTTTTATAATTGATAAGTTTAATTTAAAGAAACATGTTTGTTTGTTTTTATATCCACCATGTTTGTGATATAAATAAATTTATTATAATATTAAGTAGGTACCTAAGTCAGTCGGTATGGTAGGTCTTGATATAGGCCATGTTCGTATGAAATTGACAAATTAATTATAGTTTTAGTTCCAAATTATAACACACCGTCCCCTCTCGTTACTGTGGCAGTCACAGTCGCGCGACTGTTCCCTCCGCGAAGCCACCGCGATCTTTGCGTTTAGTCAGTTTCTATGAAGTCGATGTACTGTATAATAATATATTTGTACTATGATTGTGGTCAGTCCTTGGAGGACATGTTGAAACGTTAAAAATATAATGAGCCGATCGAAAATTATTATGAGAAACTAGCTTTTATTAATTAATGTGTAATCACGGACAGGCGCGCTGTAGTTTGTATTATACATGGTTTCAGTGACAGAACTGTTAAATCAAGTACAGCATTGCGTTGTATACTAGACAACTTTGCATTGCGTTGTATACTCGACAACTTTTTAGCTTTACCACCCTTAGAGTAAATGGTAGTTGCATATTACAAATCAATTTGGTTCGATATCGTACAACAAGAAAGTAGCAAAAGTATGACGTTGCTTTGACATATCAGTTTTATTATATTAGCAAATAGTCGTTAAATAGTATAAAATAAAATAGTAAGGTCAACTTTATTAACTGTTACTAGAGCATATTTTCGGTAACACGTTTTATTCTAATGGATTTCTCTCTTTCTTCCTTCTATGTCTATCCCTATCATTTCTTGCGTGACGTCATTGACATACATTTCCTTTTAAAATTGTAGTAATCTTATTATAACACAACAATTGGGTGGCTTACCAGCCAATATTTGAGTTCATTACATTTTCAGTTTTTCTAAAATGACAAGATAGTTATATCACAAGTAATAAGTTGACTTTAGTTTTTAATTATTTTATGGTTTTTCACTTAAAAACTCTACAGTTTTAATATAGTGACAATTGTGTTTTGTTAATAGATATTATTATTTATTATGTTTATTTGAAAGGTGAAAATAGATTGCATTTTTAATCTAAGCATAGTTTTACTGGGGTCAACCAATGACGTCAATCTCACGCATTAACTTTAAGTAACGAACCTTTGAATTATGATGGAATTTTTGTCATAACTGATAGCCGTAACGTTGTCGACTATACAGAGCCCGATCGGTTGCTGCAGTTTTTGCTTAGTAATAAAGAGCATTCGTATCAGTTCTATATTAGGAATAAGAATACTAATTAAAATTAACATAATAATGAAGGTGGTCGTAAATGTAACATACCTAGCACTGGATTATTTTGCTTTAAAAAGGGGTTCAGTCTTTAGGGTCGAGGACAATAACTTTGTCAAATGACGGTGTTGTTGCTACAATTGGTTGCAAGGTGGTTGACGATGGGTTGCTTGACAGTTAGTTATTTATTATATATTATATTGGCTGTTAAAGACTACGAAGTTGCGGTTCATTAATGTTGGTACAGAGACTCGTTGTGATTGCTTTGAAGATGATAAGCGTCCAATTAGGGTAAGGCTGGTAGGGTTTTTCTCTGATGTACGGATCAGCTAGTGTGAAATCCATAACGGAATTTCAGTTTAGTGGAAACTTCCTCTTGGAAAGAAAAATTGTAGGTAAACTTAATGAACAGTTTGTAGTACTTGGCGGTAATTTATGTAGTTAAAAAAAAAGGGTTTTTGTGCGTTACTGTAATTCCGTGTTCTATACCATGTTTGCTACAAGAGAATTTCGTATTTCCGCGCGCTGAAAAGATAAACGCAGTTATGAGGGTTACTGATATCATACCGGAGGCAAAACAATGTGAGGTAAGAACTATTAGTGAATTGATGAACAGCAAGTAAAGTTAGGAGTGTAAGGGTAGTCCTTACACTTAGATTGTGGAGTGATTCGTAGTAGTTGTCACTAACACAATAAGGTTGGAAACGGGATGTGAAGTAAAACGTGTCCGTTACCAAAGATGTTTATTGTATTCACATTTAATATATCAATTAAGCGTTTTTATGAAGTACACAAATACCTAAGATGTGTAGTATTTCGCAAGAGTACTTAGTTTTCAATGTAGGTTAGTAAACATTACAAATAGTGTCGATTAAGCTCGTACATGCTCCTGACTTCAAATCAAGGAAACTAAAAGTAAATAAAATAATCGTAAAAAGTAAAGGTTTAGTTAAGAACACATTAATAAAGTAAAATACATGTAAACTTCGTAAGTAGAAACTTTAAAATTAAAGTATAAACTTAAAATATTGTAACTAATAGTAAATGTACAAGATAAGAACAAGCTTTTTCAATTATTGCTACGTTACCAGCACTATTATAAATATTATATTAACGGGATATTAACGCGCATTTTATTTGCCTTTATTTTAATAATAATTTTATAATAATAATGAAATGCGATAGTTAAAAGTTATAGTTACCAGCACTGTTCTGTTTCTGACTTGACTGAACTAGGGTGTACCGATGTCACGGAAATGCAAACGAGTTAAGCAGCACACGCCTCTTGGTATATCGTCCCTATAAGCTTTTGCACCAGGAACGTGATAAGGTTCGCGATATGGTAGATAATATATTAGAAGCTGGGGTAATACGAGAGTTTGTACCAATTTATGCTAGCCCAATCATTAAAGTCCGTAAAATGGACTTAAAACATTAATCAGTTTTCGGCTATTTTAGTATCATCTCAGAAGCTTTGTATAGACAGTGTGGTACCCATACCTGGTTTTGAGGGTACGAGAAATAAGCGCAAAAAACTACAGTAGCTTCTGATCGGATGGAGCCATGGATACATATTGCATATTCTTTAGAATTAGATAGTGATGATGCAGATATAGCGAAGTGATATAGTGATTCATCTGACGTGGATGAATAAGAAATAATAATTATGGATAAATTATTGTCATGTTAAATTGAGAATTGATGTGCAAATTGAGACACAGATTATATTTTCAATTATAAGTTTATATTCTGCAAATGATTATGTTGTTTCAGGTCAATCACGAGACTTCGTGAGCGAGCGGGTTCGTGACTTGAGAGAGCGAAGGCAGTTAGACTACACCATGATTGCCCTAGCTAAGACTTGAGAGATATGGCTGTGAGACCACGTGAGCGAACGGGTTCGTGGCCCTCATTTATAGGGAGTTAAGGCAATTAGACTGCACATAATTGCCCTAGCTAAGACTTGAGAGATATGGGCACGAGACTCCGTGAGCGTGCGGGCTCGTGACCCTTAGTTATTTGCTTACTGTTATAGATTTTATAAATGTAATAAGGGTTAAGACAATAGACTATACATGATTGTCTTAGCTAAAACGAGAATTAAGAGATATGGGCACGAGACTTTGTGAGCGTGCGGGCTCGTGACGCTTAGTTATTTGCTTACTGTAACTGATTTTATAAATGTAATAGAGGTTAAGGCAATTAGACTACACATGATTGTCTTAGCCGAAAAGGGAGATATGGGCATGAGACTTCGTGAGCGTGCGGGCTCGTGACCCTTAGTTATTTGCTTACTGTAATTGATTTTATAAATGTAATAGAGGTTAAGGCAATTAGACTACACATGATTGTCTTAGCCGAAACGGGAGATATGGGCATGAGACTTCGTGAGCGTGCGGGCTTGTGACCCTTAGTTATTTGCTTACTGTAATTGATTTTATAAATGTAATAGAGGTTAAGGCAATTAGACTACACATGATTGTCTTAGCCGAAACGGGAGATATGGGCATGAGACTTCGTGAGCGTGCGGGCTCGTGACCCTCAATTAACCTTTTTGCTGATATATCTAATTTATAAAAAAAATAAAATAAGAATGTATAATTGTAGATTCAACTAGATTATTTTTAAGATTATAATAATATCACGTTACATTGAATTGTATGATAATTTAAAGTAATCAGACTGAAATTAAGTATTACTCTCTAAATTTTATAAGTGTATAAAGTAACGACTAATTTATTATGTGTTTATAAATGCAAAGTAATTTTTCTGATGTTATCAACACTAATTATTGCCGATATTATTGTTATTACTACTGATTGTTATTGAGATCACTTAAAACCCGTGAAAAAGAAAAAAACCCACCGAGGTTTCTTGCTTGTTCTTTTACTCGAGTTGGGCCGTATAGGGTTGGAACAAGTGTAAACTTAGTTATAAGAGAAACAGTTGCAATGTGATCTATTGCTGCCATGAGTCGATTAGCCGAGTGTAAGGTTCTCACCTGAGCCGTGTACGAGGTCATACACGTTATCAGGATGGTCGAGTGTAAGGTTCTTTTATTTAAGAATTATAATTAAATTAATAAACGTTAAATAATCGATAAATAAAATAATTTGAATCGATTCAATTTATATCGAGTGACATTTATTTACTTGGCAACACCGACAGAGTAGGAATCGTGACGAGCGCCGGCGGGTCGACTCAGGGCAGTCTCGGTTGGACGTTCATAGCTGATGGTCGTGTTATAATAATACAAGTATAATTATTTAAAGTAAAGTACCTCCTTGTCGATTCGAATAAAATATAGCATCAACTACAAGCCGAAGTTTTATTTAAGAGTTCCTGTTTTACACATTCATACGAAGACTTTAAATGACTACAAGAAGTCATCAAACTACTGTAAACTAATATTATATGAAGAATTCAAGTTACTACAAGAAGAATTCAATTATTTTCAAATTGAATATAATATTACAATAATATGAAAACAACGATATACTTATTAAAGAAACTAGGTTAAACCTAACCTGCAATTCCGCAAATACTTCACACACTTTTACAATAACAACGCAAGCACAAATACATATGTCTCAACGGGTCAACGGTCAACGCTTTGGTCACCAAAAAGTGAATTAGAGCTACCAAGTTTGAGGTCATGTCTTATCTCCATCAATGAGAAGGAAGTTCTTTTCCTCTTACTTCCTTTCAACTACGCATCATGAATCTTCGAGCATAAAGAAGAGCCAACATTCAATCAATGCCGTTATAATCTAAACATTTTGCCGTTAACTACAAGATGAACTCGTATATATCACTAACAAATGAAGATTGCAAGGTACAAACAAATAAAAATATATTATATTTTATGTAACATGAAGACACCAGTATTCACAACTCAAGAATGCACCTTGAACAGCAAAACTGCAGAATCAACAAATTAATACGTCGTAGTCTTGTGTGTGACGTATTGAAAGTGTCATGCTGGATCAAGTTACAATCATGAAACAGCTGGCTTGTTGTGGGCTGTTAAAGATGCGATCTACGTACTGTTTGAATCAACGACGTACCTTCGCCAACTATAACATTATCAGCTACAATGAGACAAGGAAGCTTTCTGCAGTCCAACAAGCGTACACAAGGCAACGAGGAGAAGACAGCAGTACAAGGACATCAGACCACAACCAACAGGATGAGTCGACTAAGGAAGACGCCCATCATCAACCTACTTGTCCATTATCACACTTTACATGCTGATAACTTTCTCTTTCGTTTAAGTTTATATAATTAATTCCCTTTTAATAATATCAGTTACTATCTACATTTTTACATTTAACTTTACATTTACATAACTTTTACATTCTTATTTTACACGTTATACTCTTTTTGGGGTTGCCAATATGTACGGTTTCATCACCGTACATTATTCTGCTGATTCGGTGACATCATTTCACCCTACTCACACATAGACATTACTAACATACAACACGTAATTACTAACCAAATAATTGTGTATAAATAAGATAATAATAAACATTTTAATTGTAGACCATTTATAGCCGTGGTTCTATCCACGTTACTTAATAAACTTTACTGAAGTTTGTGACGTGTTTCAACTTATCAACATCCCAAATGTACGGTTCCTTACAAGTCCGTACATATATATTATTTAAAAACTCATTTATTTTATGATTACTACTGGTAACGCCATCTCGTGAACAAAATAAACGAAATTTAAATTCATTCAACATTGAACCAAATCCATTTTTCATGACCCCTGATTTGTATTGGACTGTTCTAATAAAGAGATCTAGCGATATCTTGAGTATTACTTATCCGATTCCGATTGTTTTATTATAGTATAGATAGATACCTACTTTAAACTTAATACCTAAAAACTACGTATCTATGTATTTTAATATCTAAAGCTCGCTTATTCCGAGAAGAGTCAATAAGAACCACGTCCGTTCGCATTAAGAGTCAATGTGAATGAAATTATATAGATGCACCAATCAACCGTACTGCCGTACTCATACTGGCGCGGCGACATTTGGAAATTTTCTTTCATCTAAATCTTGTGTGTTTATAAACCGATTTCTATAATTTTTTTTTTAATGAATAAGGTATTAAAGTGTACTTTTGAAATATGGGAGTTTGAAAAAGATATGTCTATGCAAATTACAATATATTTATGTATTTAATACACTTTGAAGAAAACCCTAACGATTAAACAGGTTATTGTGACTAATATATAAAAGATAGATATATACTATTCAGGACTTTTTTGTTCATCGTTTGAAGACCATTATTTTTGTAATACATATTTTTGGCGTATGATCAACGTATGCGATGATAAGAGCTCGAACGCGCTTTTTTTCAACCGACTTGCTTCAAATTTTTTGCCACTGCTCAGCTCCTATGTGTCTTAGCGTTATGTTATACAGCCTATAACCTGCCCGGGAGTATGGACTACAATTGTACCAAGTTTGGTTAAAATGCCTTCCGTAGTTTTTGACCCATGCGTGCACATACAGACAGACAGACAGACAGACAGACAAAAAATTTATTGATTGCATTTTTGGCATTAGTATCGATCACCATTCATCCTCCAATATTAATTTTTAACATATATTCAATGTACAGAATTGATCTCTCTACAGTTTTATTATAAGTATAGATATAGATGAGTATAACTTACAACAACAGTGACATCAAATCAGTTACTGAAATTGTCAGTCAAAAGGTAATTAACATGAATTATTGATTATGTTCAGTGACCGTCCATAACTTTAAGCACCATTTAAACAGTATCTTCCTGGTCAGTGACGCCACGTGCGCTTAATGGAGCGGATAGAGTGTGTGTAGCTCATAGTTTTTTTTTTTTTTTTTTTTTTAACTCCACGAATGACGTCGGCTGGGCTGAACTTGCCCAGACTACCTCCGGTCTATACTTGGGAGGAGGTGGAAAACTCTCATGAGTACACCGAGGGAGGCCCTATGTCCCTGCGGGTTATGCGCGGTTTCTTACCGGCTAAAAACCACCAGACCTACTACTCTGTTGCCCTATGGGCTACTAAGCGAATCGGAACGTCCCCCCCAGACTGGGGTCCGGGGGAGTGTTTCTTAGATAAGCGTCGCCCCATTGAAGGGACGCCCACTTGATTTTCCCTAATAGAACCCTACTTAGAGAGTCATGATTGAGCGCGCACTGCGTTCAAGTCATGTTATAAACTAACAGAGAGCTTAGGGGGACCTAAGGGATCTGAGCTTTGACAAGCCTTTCCAGATCGGGGGACAGTGTGTCCGGTGAGTCCAGTAGGACATTACGAGGCCTTCGTATGACGTGAGGAGTGGTGTGGTTAGGGAGAACGGGGGTGTAGGCCACCGCTTCCCTTATGAGGTGATTTGTGTGTTCCTCTGCAGATTTGAAGAATCTATCAGAGGCCTGTTTCATGAATGTTTGTATAGTGGGCATTCCAATGTCCCGGTGCAGGTCCGCGTTGCGAACATACCACGGTGCATCGGCCGCCCGGCGTATGAATATGTTTTGTACTGTCTGGAGCTTCTCCATAAGGGTTGGGCTCGCGTGTGCGAATACTGGTGATGCGTATGTGAGTACTGGTCGTATGCAAACCTTGAAGATAGTTCGCTTGTTTCGTAGTGACATTCTACTGTGACTGCCAACCATGTGGTGTAGCCGGCCGAGATAAAAACGTGCGTTCCTGGTCACTCGCCGTATGTGCGGTCTGAACGAGAGGGTTTCGACCAGTGTGACTCCAAGATACTTGACTTCGCGCCGCCAGGGTATACGTGAACCTAGCAGTCGCGGGGGGTCGTCGGGCCTACGTAATAGTGGATTCCGCCGCTTTACATCGAAGCGAACCGCAGCACTCTTGTCTGCATTCACATCTATGCGCCACTTGCGAAACCACGCGCCCAATCTGTTGATAGATGGTTGAAGCTTACGCACCGCCGCTGCAATAGTAACACTATTACAGTACAAGGCGGTGTCGTCAGCGAATAACGACATCTGTACCCCGCTTCTGAGCGAAGGTACTGGTATATCATTTGTGTATGATATGTATAAGAGGGGGGACAGGGGGGAGCCCTGAGGTACGCCGGCCGTGATAGACCGAGATGTCGATAGGGTACCTTCGTGCCTGAAACGAAAGGTCCTACCGCTAAGGAAGGAGGTAATTAAACGAACCATCCGATCGGGCAGGCCTAACAAGTATAACTTGTATACCAGCCCGTCGTGACAGACCTTGTCAAAGGCCTTGGCGACATCAAAAAAGACTGCCACTGTCTTCCTCCTTTTGGGGTAGAATCCGTCTAGTGCGTATTCCACTATACGGTGTACCTGTTGAGTACATGAGTGGGCGGGTCGGAAGCCGAATTGATGGGGGATAGCTATGCCGCTGTCGAACAGATGATCTCTCAAACGAGATTGCATCGTTCGCTCAAATAGCTTGCCCATTGCCTTGAGTAGGCTAATTGGTCTGTGGCTACTAGGGACGTTGAGGGGTTTACCAGGCTTTGGTATGCCTATTACGATAGCCTCTTTCCACGCAGAGGGAAAGTGACATAAATCGTAACAAGCGTTGAAGATGACTGTGAGAACGGTTAGCACTTGGATGGGAAAGTGCTTGAGCGTCTTGTTAGAAATGCCATCGGCACCCGCGGCCTTTCTAACCTGTAGCTTCTTGACGTGCGAAACAAGTTCGTCCGTCGTAACCGTTATGGGAGGGGCCGTGAGAGGGAGAGAGTTCCTGTTACGGAGTTCTTTCTCTACTGACCGGAGATGCGCTGGGTCGCATGGTTGTTTAGAGGGGGAGCACTGATCAGAGATGCTGTCAGCGAAACATTCGGCTTTTTCCTCGTCTTCGAAGGCTATAGTGCCATCTGGACGAGATAAAGGGGGGATTGTTTGCACTACGTCACTACGAAGGGCTTTCGCCACTTTGTAAAACGCTTGGTGCGACGGAGATACATATTTCTTGCATGAGATTGCCCCATTTAGCGTTCCTCAGGTCTGAGAGTTTGGATCTAACCAGCCTCTGCAGATAGTTCGCGTCGGCTCGGTTAGAGGGAGTGGGGTAACGCGCAGCCCTTCTAAGCGCTGCGTTCTTAGCCTTTATCGTGTTTCGGATATCCGCCGGCAGCTGTGCCCGCCTAGGCAGGTTGACCACCTTCGTATTATCTTCCACAGACTTGGTGACTAAGCGTGTGAATGAATTTACTGCTTCGTCGATCTTCTCCCCGCTATCCAGCGAGTCAGGAGAGAAAGCAAAAGGAGAGTCGGGCTCGTCAATCGCAGAGGCGAGAGACCTAGTGACCTTATCCCAGTTAACAAAAGACTTGGTGGGAGGGGCTGACGGTTCGAGCGGGCCTAATACTATGTGTACAGGTCGGTGGTCTGAGCCCAGGTGGTGTAGGGTTTCTACAGACCTTAAAGGTAGATAAACACCTTTCGTCATAGCAAAATCTAAGACGTCAGGTGCGTAAGCGTTAACGCTAGGATAGTGCGTGCAGTCATATGGGCTGATAACCTCCAGCTCAAATGCTTCCGCAATCTCTAATAAGGCTCGACCGTTTGTGTTTGTGGTCCTACAATTAAAATCTTTGTGTTTAGAGTTGAAATCTCCAAACAAGATAACGTGATTACCTAGCGAGAGGAGTGCTTCAAAATCACTTCTCAGGGGGAGGTTACCCGACGGTATATAAACGGACGCTATGACTAGGGTTTGGTGACCTATCATAGACAACCTACATATAGTTGCCTCCATGTTGGTGAGTGACGGAGTGTCCATGGGTGAACAGTGTAGCTCCCTTCGGAAATAAATAGCTGTGCCACCGCCATTATGGCCTGTGGCTCTATCATTTCTGAGTAAGGAGAACTTGGGAATTGACAATCCTTTCAGGGAAGTGGGTTTGAGCCACGTTTCCTGGATAAGGAGTAGGTCAACCCCAAGATTCTTGACGAACTCTCTGAGCTCGTTGACCTGCGGTCTGAGGCTTCGGGCGTTGAAAGAAACCAACGACAGTCCCGTAAGCTTGATGCGCCCCGTGGTGAGTGCGAGTGTAGCTGGCGTGTTATGTGCGTGTGATGTGTGTGTATTGGTGTCCATGTTAGTGTTAGTATGTGTGTGTGTGTACCTAACTACCTATTGGAAACCTAACTTGTAGAGTAGAGCTGCGTGCTCGTCTAGCAAGAGCGCCAGAGCGATTGGGTCAGTGTTCTCGCGGAACTTGCGTGCAAATATTTGCACCTCCGCGATGCTGATGCCGCTCAGTGCACTACGAATTGCACCTAGTGTGTTAGAGGGGGCTCCTGAGCCTAAGCCGGGCTGGGAGGATGGGATGGGAGTGGGGAGGAGCGCCGGTTTGGGCGGCACTGGTGCCACCTTCTTCGGGCCCCATGCTAAGGCGGGCTTAGTACCCGCAGCGGCAGGGGTGCTTTCCTTTGCCGGGAGGCTCGGAAAGTTCCTTTCCGTCGCGGGGGGAGGGACGGGTTTGGACCTAGATGCCCTAGATTTCCTAACCGTGGTTGGTGTTTTGCGCTGGGGGGCGCGGGGGCAGCCCTTGTAGTTAGCTGTGTGCCCGGTTTGGGCACATAGCACACAGGCGGGGGGAGAGGAAGAGTCCCTTGTGCGGGAGCACTCCTTTGTGAAGTGCGGGTCTAGGCACTTCACACATCTGGGGGGAGCCGTACAGTTAGCCGAAGCATGGCCGTACATTTGGCATCGGTGGCACTGCCCCGGGGAGCCGCGTCGGTGCGGTACCTCGACCTTGAGGCCGGAGAGTCCGCACACGACCAGAGATTTTTCCAGGCGGAAGATATCCCTCGCCTTGTGTTCGATCCCGCTGGTCATGATGACCATTACGAGCGAGACGGGACGGCCGGAGCGGCTCTGCATTTTATGCACAGCCTCGGCGGGAAAACCTTGACTAACGAGGTCGTTGAGGACGGCCTCGTTAGACAGTTCTTGCGGGATACCGCGAATCACGGCCCTCACTTTACGCTCCTCAGGGAGGGCGTACGTGTGATATGGCACGTGAGAAACAGACAGATGCTGGGTGAGACGACGGAAGTCGTCGATTGTGGGCACATCTATCTTGATGGCCGCCCCTGTGTTGGTGGCGCGGGAGAAGTTAATCCTCTTCTCCGCGAGGGTACGGGATAGCGAATCCCACTTGGTCTTGTCACGAAGAAAGACCGGTGGGGGGGGCTTTACCTTTGTAGGTTGGGGCGCGCAGCGCGTGGCTGGTTTCCCCGATGTGGAGGGTGCGGCAAGGACGGGTGTCGGCGGGGCGACGGTGTCCTGCGCAGATTGAGTCTGCTGCGATCGCTGCATGAATGCGGCAATCACAGGGGGCGGGGTGGGCTTAGTCCCAGATGGGGGGGAGGTCGTGGGCTCCTCCTCAGAGCTGGCGGCCCTGGCAGATTTGCGTCCTTTACGACGCGCCTTCCTGCTTTTCTTCACTGTTGTGAAGAGTCCGTCGCTGTCGCTGTCGACGAGCGTGGACGCGGGAGAGGGGGAGGCGGAGCGCTGAGAAGCGGTCCTTTTTGCGGAGGGGACGTTCGACTCGAAGTCCATGTCATCCTCGGAGAGTGCGGTCGTGGGAGTGTGTACGGGCGCGGGTGTGTGTGTGCGCGCGAGTGTGAGTGCGGGTGTTGCGGGTGCAGGTGCCACGGTCGCGGGTGAAAGGGTCACGGGCGCGGGTGTGGACACGAGTGCGGGTGTCGCGGGTGATGGTGTGTGTGTGTGCGTCGCTTGTGAAAGCTGTGTAAATTGTTCCTTGAGTAGTTTTGTGACAAGGTCAGTAATGAAAGGCGATAAGTTTGTGAGGAGATTAGTGTCGTACTCAGACATACTCAGGCCGGAGTTTGTTGCCGCAGTGACCAGACTCGTAACGAGTTCGGCCATGCTGCAACCTGTGCGTCCCCCTGCGCGAGCAGGGAGCGCTTACGGGGAGAAACAAAGGGAACGAACAATGACCGGCGCCCTATTGGTCGCGGGCCTTCCTTCCCCCTGGGCGAGTCCCAGTGCAGTGGGGTCCGGACTTTCGGTATTAGTCCCAGACCTGAGGGGCCGGGGACGAGCTACCTGGGGCTCAATCGGCTTCGTTGACACCGTTAGGTTTCCACCGATTACACGGAAGGGGCCAAACACTTCTTAAAATTTACCCTTTAAAAGTTAGTCTATGTTCTTAAAAGAACACAAACGCTAAACGTTTAAACGATAACACACAGAAGTGTAAACAAAGTGTACTTACCGCCACCAGCGGCGGTCCGACGAAACAAGCCTCGACCGAAGTTCGGCGAAAACGGGCACGGCGGCAGCGCGACCGGGGCGACGCGGACACTTCGCGGAACTCGATATTTACGAAAAGGAATGCGAGAGCGATGCGAGCGCCGAGACGTACGTCTCAGGCGAACGGACAAAGCGGATTTGGAGGTTCTTGAGGTATAAATAAACTCTCGATTGCTTGAAGTAGAATGCGTGGCTCATAGTATTGCACTCATTTGTTTATAGCAACTGAAGCTGTTGGTCCTGTGCGGAGTGCGAGGGGTATGATTATCAATGTGAAAACTAAATATATCTAGTTATTTAATGGTTGCTCATAATTAAATGATAAGAAGACAATTTTTTTTAACATTTAAAAGACAAAAAACCTAGATTAACTTTAGAAAATAAATCTTGAGATAAATTATAATAATATATTATGTACCTGTCTCAGTATCTTTGTTATCGTAGACAAGTTGCCTTCCATCGGTGGAGGTATCAGTATTCCTACTGTAAAACGATTAATGGTACGTATGTACATCAATTAATTATAGTATAGTAGTTTAAAGGGGTTTGGCGACTATGGTCTAAAACGAAAAATGATGAAGTATAATAACGTCCACAATCAATGTATAAAAATGTCAACCAATAAAAATGCCACCGCAATATGAAAATGTCCACCTATAAAAATGCCAAAAAATTTATAATGAAAATTGTATTTATTTTGAATAAAGCGTTTGTGACTTTGACTTTATGGTTACCAAAATGGTCGGTGGCAAGTTCTCAAAACAATTGAATGTACGCATCTCTGTACTGTCTCATCTCTATCTCACTACATAAAGACGTATTATGTCTTACTTTATCAAGTCAAAGTCTACAAGTAATACGTTGCTATCATAACTATCCACTATCGGTAACAAATGTTACAGGTACCTAGACGGGTTGGCTTAGTAATTATGTTCTGTACTTGCAATTGTAGAATATTTATTGATTATTAACTATTTCGACATTCATGAAGTCGTTTTTTTATATGTTGGCAACATTTTTTAAAAACACGAGGATAATTGTGGGGGTTAATAGACTATATAGAAGAATAATAGACTATATATTATTTCCTGGTACCAGCTTAATACTAAAATACAAATAAACGATATATAATTACGACGACCTTACCACATGATGGCGAGGAGACGACTGCTGGGCGACGCTAATACAATCGCGCGCCTGTAAGAGTGATTTGTCAGCAGTCGCTCAAATCACAATATGTTGTGTCTCTACATTGAATAAAAGTGATGTTAGAAACCGATTTTATCGTGCAATAACGATATTTCGATATTTAGTCGGACAACTCTTCCAAGAATCCCCAATATTTCACAAAAATATTACAGAGTTATTTTGTATAATATAAATGTACATAATAACGTGAATATTTATTAACTATCAGTTCTAACGTGTGATCCCATACGTGTTTGTCTCCACAACTGAAATGTAATCTTATTTTTATTCAATGAACACGCGTTGCAGTTTTATTATTTATTTTTTTAATAAAAATCAACAATACATTTTAGATTATTTTTAACATTCTTCTCAGCTGTTCTTGTTTGTGGTGTTTCACTGTATGAAGGGCATCTGATGGTGAGAAACATAGTTTACTGCTTCCAGGTGTAATCAGGCGGGGTATTATAGTATTTTTTTATGATTTTTCCTTCTCTTTTAATGGTAGAATGCTTACTGAATATCGATTATTGTGACATTCAAGGAGCGATATGTTAATTATGTTCGATCGCAACTATGGTACTTTATGGAACGGCTTAGCATTTGTGGTACTAATTATAAGATATACCTTTTTTGTTGTATTTCATAATGTTTTGTAATTTCAGTGCTACTTTATCATAGGTCAGTTGTACAAAGTAGCGCAGTGCTACGCGCGCCATAGCTCGCGTGTAATATCGTAGCGCTCGTAGCGTTTGCGTAGCTGAGCACACATTCATCTGGCGGGATTACGTAGCGCCGACCTGTTACCATTGTACGGAGTACTTTGTTCGTACACGTATTGCAATTCAGCAATTTCGCTCTTAGGTGAAATAAGCACAGCGCTCGCCAGTTACTGCGCACTGGTCACGCTATACAGTCATAATATATTGTAATACAAATTGTAACTGATAATTATTAGTAGAGTCTTAACTTGAGGAATAAATCATATTGTTTTTATATTACCAAATGAGTTTTATTTGGAGAGTTGACCAGTGGCAGTAATTCCAGTTGTGAGATCCCGTACTTGGTGCATCACGCATAAATCGAGCACGCACGCCGCTATCGTAAGTATACGTAAGTAGAGGTTAAGTAACCTAGAAATAGTAAGGGCGTGCCCCCTACATCTGGTGACCCTGTACTGTTTTATGTGTGCTGTAGTAAGTGCGTGGATTAGAAGCAACTGTTAGGATTACGTGTAGGTTAATAAATAATAATTTATTTTTATAATAAATAATTATTTATTAAAATTAAAGACTATAAGTGCAAGTGCGGTGATGTTCCAGACACCGAAGAAGATGGAAAATAGTGACGTGAAGATACCGGACGCAGGTATGTCTACCCCTAGTATTGAGTTAGCAGCGATAAGCGTACAGGCACGAAGTTTATCGATTATACGAAGAGTACGGCGATCATCTTAACTCTTGTCAGCGCAAGCATTTGGAGAATCATGGCTTATGTAACGCAGTAGTATGCGGCATAATCCGATGATGCAAGGCATGGGAAACGACGGCGACACTCTTAAGTATAGTGTGCGCGTCGTATGTTGGCATCAGACTTTGGTAGCGTTAAGGAAAATAGGTACGTACCAAGTGCTGGATGGCCCGACCTGCCACATTAGAAGACACGGAGCTGACAGAGCATGTGGACGATGGAAACCGCCGCAGACATAGGACGACTCACGACAGCATTGCTTCTTCGTACGAAAAGCTAGATCATATTCAGCGTCATACGAAGAGCAAGAATATACGTAAAGGGTATTGTGAAAGTGTCGTTAGAGTTAAGTGCAAGTGCCGGTCTTAAAAAGGTTTTAAGGTAGATTTTATTTTATTATGGCGGTATTTATTTGTGTAATATTGTATTATACGCATATAACCGGTAAAGTGTAAGGCATGTTAGTGGAGGTATAATGAGTAGTGACGAATGAAAGAGTTTCCAGGCGTTGTCGTGACGAACGCTGAGGATCCTAAGGGATGCAAATTATTATAGCAGAGCGGGTCGTCATGGCAACTACCAATTATTGCAGTATGAAAGGTCTAGTAATAAGTAGTTATACATAGTGATAAGTAGGTTAAGTAAGGTAAAATAGGTCTTTGTTATGGCCACAGTAACATGTTGAGCAACATGAGTATCAACATGCAAATTGTTTTGAATAAATGTAGAAGCAGGATGTTGCGAAATCAATTCGCAGTAAGGCAGTCAGCGTAAGTCAAACTTACCAGGAACTTATGTAATAGGAGACATAGAACTCTTATCGGTCCTAACGTGAGTGTAACAAGGTAGCTTTATTTTAATACAATATGAATCAATGTAATGATAGGGTGACCATATATTTTTTTTGTTTTGTGAATAAGAGAACATGTAAGTAGAGTGACCATATTCAATGTATAATTTTTAATTTTGGCATTTCAAAATTTTGTAAAAATTGGGGGAAGTAGTGTACGGAGTACTTTGTTCGTACACGTATTGCAATTCAGCAATTTCGCTCTTAGGTGAAATAAGCACAGCGCTCGCCAGTTACTGCGCACTGGTCACGCTATACAGTCATAATATATTGTAATACAAATTGTAACTGATAATTATTAGTAGAGTCTTAACTTGAGGAATAAATCATATTGTTTTTATATTACCAAATGAGTTTTATTTGGAGAGTTGACCAGTGGCAGTAATTCCAGTTGTGAGATCCCGTACTTGGTGCATCACGCATAAATCGAGCACGCACGCCGCTATCGTAAGTATACGTAAGTAGAGGTTATATAACCTAGAAATAGTAAGGGCGTGCCCCCTACACCATCACTCATATACACAAATCATAACATGACTTGTATTATTTAAGTACGCAGAAAACTAATGTAATTATGTTGTTTTGAATACCCAAAGTAGGTCAGTCATAGATTTTATGAATCTTTAATTTCACAAATAACTAAAAAAAATGCACTAGCACTTATTAAAGTATAGTATTAACTATACTGTCCACCCCGCATATTTGTATAACAACAGTACACGACCAGCACAGTGCGTCAGTGTGAGTGTTTGTGGCGCACAAATATGTTGTGTCGCGAGGTGGTCGAGGCGTCAGTATTCACGGCGCGTCTCGCACGTGACGAGGCTGCACGTCGCGCCGCCTACCTACCTACAATCACAACCTGCAGGCGAAGCCTTGATTCTCTTTACACATTCATTTTACTTTTTGATGCTCAATTTTGTGAAGATTTCTCCTATAAGTTGTCAAAATGTCAGTAGGACTGACCAGTTTGCCGTTTTTTTTAATAGATAGAGTGATTCAAGAGGAAGGTTTATATGTTTTATCTATTAAATAAAGACTTGCACCCGTGCGAAGCAGGGGCGGGTCGCTGGTATTTATTTAAATAAAAGGCACTACACAATAAACTATTACAATAATAAACCTTTAAATTGTATTCAGTATGAAATTATTTGAGTTCCGTATAATTCGTTGAATGCTGAATGTATTTAAAACAGCAACTTAAGTTGTCTAACAATCGTATACATTTGTAGTAGGCTTAGCAACATTGTTTGTTGATATAAAGTGGGCATACAATGAGAAGGCTCAGTGCACAACAATCAGCGGCGTGCACTTATATTTCTTGTATTCATTAGAGCGAGGCACCGCCGCCGCGGTACTCACTGCACAGTGGTCACACGCAATGTACTTCTAGCACAAGGGAGATATATTACAATTTGGATTGTTACTTATTTTTGCTCAAAACTGTCAAGTGCATGTTTAAAATTTCATAAAAGTCAATAATAAGATTAATTTAGATCTAGAAAACATTTGAAAATAATATAATTAGATGAAAAGGAATGATTGAAATGAATCTTCATTCATGTAGGTCAGAAAAAGAAAAGATGTGCCGGCGCCATAAATACGTTTTTAAATAATTTAAATGAAAAGTTATTGTATTAATTAAATATATGTTAAAAGATATTGTTGTGCCTACGTACTTTAATAATTTAATAACTGATTAAATAACAAGGAGAACAATCAAAAGAATTTATAAGCTAATTGTCCGGCACTTGGCACCACTGTGCATTATTGCACTTTACCCCGTCGACCTACAAACCTTACTTGTTACAATAGAATAGACCCCCTCCCCCCTCCTGTACTCCTGGTCTCGCGAGCCCCACTGCTTTGTCTACTCGTTATGTTAAATGAAATTGTAAACGAGTACAGTTCACTACTCATAGTACGTACTATTGGAAAGAGTTCAGTTGTCGAACATTGTTCTACTGAACTATAGTTCTGTTACCGTTTGTAAACACAACCACCTCAACGATATATTTATCAAATTAACTCGAGTTTGTACAACTGTTTGTAACTGCTTGTTTAACTTTGGTTGAGCATTCAAGCTTTTTATTTATTTTTTAATGCTATTGTATGTTTATTCGTGTACCTAAGAATTACCTTTGTGTGTTACCACCAAAGATTTCTGTGGTTACCACCCTTTTCATTTTGACAATATACTGACATTTATTAAACAAAATAACTTTTCAACACTGTTTCAAAAATAGTGTCAAATCTACGTTAGTAGCTTGACAACAAAATATAAAAAACTACCAGAAGTGATTAAAAGATTTACACTTATTTACGAGCTGATATTATTATGATCGTGTTGTGTAGTTGACAAACAGAGGGTTAAACGTATTGCAAGTGCGACTTGGGTTTGTTCTGTTTCCTTTCCTTATACCGCGCTTAGCGGTTTTATATACTTTTAACAAAGAGTACGTTTATTACAATTGCCTGAAAATAAGTACAAAAACATATTCCTGATAGAATTATTATAAATCCTTTTTTGATAAATTTTATTAGATGAGTCAGCTCAAATCCAATGTCAAATGAAGACATATGATATTTTTCCATTATGCAAAGTGATTGATGAGGAGTCTTTGTGACGTCAAAGTATATCACTTATACTTACGATAACGTTCTTACAAAGATTTACTTTATTAACCTACTGGAATAGAATTGAGTCATAACGCTCTTACGTGCCAGGTTCGATCGGAAGAGAAGACGAGTTATATAACGTGATATCATACTCTAACGTATTGAATGTATATTATAACTTGTCACTTGAGTCACAAGTAACAAGTACAACTTGAGGCTATCTAATCGTTACAAAATTTAATCACTGAACATCCCAGTCTACTCCTCAAGCGATGTTAAGAAACTAGACAGTCACCATATAGCAATGCTGTAAAACCTTAAAAGTGAATAGTAGTTACAAATACTGACACCACAGTGAGCAGCTTACTGCTCTGTAGGAAGTTGTCCCTACAACAGATTTGTTCATTTTTGTTCAAGTGCGTACGTCGTCGCAGCGTGTGAACACAGCTAGTAAAATGTCGGAGCTTTTCGGCATGAAATGTATCTACTTAGTGCCAATGTTGAGTACCACACACATGCATGAACGTTGCTTGTCTTGTAAGTAACTAAATATATCTAAACTGGTCTTGCAATTTTAACAGTTGGCGTATCTTATGATGAAAATTCTATTCATAAGGGGTTAACAAAGGTACGTTCAGTTAGATTGAAATTCGTAATTTTACAAGTTACAAGCATTAAGTTACAAAGACGCACTACTAATCAGAATTAAATATAAATTTAATAACGCAATATAGTGAATATTGATATCTTTTTGAAAGCTGTAACATATAAATGTGGTGTCTTGCAGTAAATAGTAAAACATAGTGCTTGAGTATAGAGCACAGAGTGTAAGTAGTTTAGGAGGTCAGCTCGCTCGCTCGCTCGCTCGCTCGTCGAGTGGTCGCTCGTTATTAATGACCCGCAGCCGCAACACGCGTTTTTATTACGTCTTAATTCCAGAACCTCACCCCTCACCTCGCCCCAGCCTCCCCGCGTCCCCACCACTAGAGCCCACGAGATTTATGTACTGGCACTCTGTTTGTTTATTTTAATGTTAATACACTTCGCACAGGTTTAAGTGATTCCAAGATCTGCTCGTGGAAATGTGCTCTAAAAGGTAAAACGTGATTTACTTTACTCTTTTAGTACGATATTTATTACGTCGAGGTTATTTCCAGTTCCGTTTGTAGAAACACGTTTGAGATAAGATCTAGTAACAAGGAGCTGACGAGCCTCTCGACCTAGACGAGTCCTTGTGACGTCACACAAGATATCGACTCCTACATTGAGTCGCTCGATTGGAAAATTGGATGCTCTTTTTGTACAGACTACATCACGTCATGATAAAAGTACGAAGATAGAGCATTAAGTAATGTTCTTATCGTTTATATAACAGTGCACAGAACTACTTTCAACTGAGATCAGCTTAATCTTTACTTTAGATATTCGATTGTCGTTACAAACAAATAAGTTACAATAATAATTATATAAATTGGATGTTCTGTTTGAGAGTTTTCCCCAAACAATAAACTTTTCCTTTTATAATAGAAGGGGGGTGAAGGCATGGCGTGCGGGGCGATGGGAGGGGGGGGTATGTTTCTTCGTCCAATAACATTGTTATACGTTTCCTTATTCTGTCCCAGTGCTTGAATAGCAATAAAGGAGTAAAGTAAACAGGCTCGGAGGAGACACACAAAAAACACGCGATGTCGCCGTGACGTATTAGCATATCAAAGCGAAGACGCGCGTTAACTTAATGTCTTCCGCGCTGTGCGACACACACGCGACCTCGCCGCGCTCAAGTTCTGAGTCTGAGCGAGAACACAGCGCGCACTGCTAGCTTCATACTTATATGTACTCGTAGGTACACTAACACGTGAAAAGGCGAGCTTTTACTGCATTCAATGTCAATGCAGGAGTGTGGTAATAAAGTTACATTTTGTGAATAGGTATGAACTGAAGATATAGTAAAAGTTTCAAGTATAAAATTATAATTTTAGTTAAAAGAAATGGTGTTTGAGGTTCTCTGTAACAAATTCAACATTCAGAATATTCTGTGCCGAGATCTTTACCAGCTATAAAAACTAGAGGTCATAACTATGTATTGAGTGTTTGTTTCGTTAAACGTATAAATGTCCATCAAAACCTATCACTAACAAAGCAAGTCGTCGCGTAATTTACTTAGCATTCAAGTGTTGTGTGCCGATGTGCTTTGTAGACGATATTATTATCTTGTACGAAGCTCGACACATCGCAGTCACCCACGCGACACACAACAAATATACTTACTTGTATATGAGGGAGACTCTACTTGAATCCGGGAATGAGAATATTTCCACATAACTCATATTTCGTGTTACACCTTTTAAAAGAAAGTGTTGAGTGCTTGTATCACCTCTTCGCGTACAATGTGTCGCGACATTGTGATATAATAGTAGCTCAATGACCTGTGAACGTTTGTGTGACGTCATAACTGTTACGCACTCACGCGTCACGTGGTAGTATATAGCGCCGCTCTGGAATGCAATTTCGTTAACACAAGCTATTTCAGACGGAGGTTGTAAAATTATATTAACGGAAAAAATGTGAAATGGGTAAACATACATTGCTTTTCTTTGACACCAATGGTGTAAAGGTAAAGAGTATTATAAAGATAAAAGGAGCACCAAACTGAGTGTAGTACTAAGTTTTAGCTCTAACTTTGTCTGTTTTAAGACACGCGTAATTAACAAATTTAATAGTTTTAAAAAACAAAGTAAAACGTATATAAATGTCTCAATTAAGTTTCTACATAACACATTTTGTAATTGGCAGGTTAAATTCAACTTTAACGAAGTAAAGTTATAAGTTGTAACGCCAAGCTGTAATATAAACTTTTGAACTTACAAACAATACAAAACTACTGTACGGTTTGTACTCTTAGAGAAGATTAGATGATGATTAAATAAAAGATAATTTGCTGATATATAAAATGCTAATATATTGAACTATAAGAATGCTAAGCTAATAATGATATTAATGATAGATGAGTACACGTACGCGGCGCGTAGCTGTTATTCGTGAACTGATTTAACTAATAATGAAAATACATAATTTAATTGCTAATTTAGCTCTATGCGTAAGTATTACGAAAATGATGATTTAGCTCTATGTACGGTAATATCGTACATGCTCCCAGGCAACAAGATGAGGGCTGTGCATGATTGAGATGAATTAACCTATTGACAAGGTGATAGTACAAAGTTTCCTTAAACCTAATGATAAATGATACAGACAATAATTAACTCTCGATTTTAAAACTACATCTATTTAGAATTGGCGAAGTGCTTTGGTTAACCGATTCACTTGATTTACACTTATTGCTCTGCTTTAATTCACATTGCACTTCTTTCACATACACCACATGATTCTGAGTAGGAACCGTTTTAACGCACTCACTCGGACACTCATCACTTTGCTCTGCTTTTAGTCTTGCACTTACACACTGTACACTACTGGAGGGCTGAACCGCGGCGGCCGGCCGGCGCCTGTTTGCGCACCAGCACCACCATCGGCACACTGCGGCTGCCAATCCTGCCGCCGCTAGGCAATAGATAGCTACATAGTGATGCACATCGTGATAAGATACGTCGGCCTCTCCAACCTGAATTCGATCTGATGCGGCTTTTAATTCCTTTACTTGTTTATCTAACGCTTGTAAAGAGCTATTGTAATTTCCGCTAAGTTCTGAATGAAACACAGGTATAGATACGTTTATAATATTATTGACAGGTGCTATTTCAGGAGTAAAGATCTCCGGCTCAATGTTTATTTTGTTTGATAATCGTTTCTGCGACGTTATAGTAAATACGTCGCCTTTGATGACGCAGTCATTCCAAGTAGTAATGACATTGACCCCGGTCACCTGTTCGTTAGTAACTCGATCCTTGCAAATAAATCTAAGGGAGCACTGTCCACAACAACTTATTATGAATGAGTTTGATTTGATAGGTGTCCATGTCGTTTCACATTCGCTTTGAGTCACTTTACACGTATTGCGTTGTTTATGTTTAACGCAAAAGCTGTCGTCTGTCTCTCTTTGGTAGACGGGCGTGTGTATTTGACAAAGATAAGTGTTGTCGTCAAATTTAATACATTTCTCGAAGTCATCAGCTGACATCGGAATGAAAGTATCCTTTCTTAAATTTAACGCTAGATAAGGAGCTATGGGTATAATATTCATCATAAAATGGTCGGTCTGATGTGGTAGCGAAATTGTTTTGTAAATATCATAGCCATCTCTATTTATCAACGGGATTTGGATTTCAAAGATAAAAAATTGTTGCGTTACTCTAGCTTGTATATTAAGGATTCTGTATATACTATGTAAATCAGTAGATAAGTTGTCTATAGGTAATGTCAGATCCTTAGGCAGTTGTCCCGCTATTAGGCTTAGTTCATTCAGTAGTTGAGAAGGGTTAATGATATGAATGTTTAACTGTTTCATATTCGTTATGGTATCCAATAAGGCGTCTTGAATACTCTTTAGATTTGATAAGACGTTGTTGCTTATGATGCTAGTAAGTAGGAAGTCATTGGTATATTCCACCTTGACTAACTCCTTATTTAATGTGTTGGCTGTCTGATCCAGAAGAAGGAGATGTTGATTGAACATCTTGTGTTGCCTTTGCATTGTATTCTCTACCCTTTGCAAAACGTTATTTTCCGCTTCTATTACAGATGTCTGATTCTTCCATAATTGTAACATATGTTTTTGATCACTTCTTATTAAATTAATATCACGCTCATACTGCTCTGCAAAACGCTCGTCTAGAACGCCAAACAATGAATTAGCTATATATCCAACGCCGTTGACAAGGCCGCGTCGTATGCGCCTCGGCGACGTATCAAAATGCTGATTTAGTAACATGCGGTCATAGTACTCTAATTCCTCGAACCCATGACGTAACTGTAGTAAAACAATATCGCAGTGACTTTGGTTTCCTACACGATCGCACATATTTTGTAAATGATTTATGTAGCTAGTTAACACCTTGAATCCTTGACGATAAGGTAGCATGTCATAGTATGCGATTAGCTTCCATTGATCTTGTACTAGACGCATGTTTCCTAATTGATCGAAGAATATATGCCTATCGCTATTTAACTTAGTAATATTATAGCTTGCTTGAGTTGTTGATGTAAAGAATAATAATAGTAAGGTAATGAATGATAAGAAATTAATATGAAAGGCGCTTTTTTTCCGGCTTCTTTTTACTAAAACGTCGCTTGCAGGCTTTTGTTCTTTTTGCTGACTCGATTCTTCGTAGTTAACCGGAAGAGTAGATAATTTTACTATAGGTCTTTTGATAGTACCGTTTTTTGTCTTGACGCTGACTACTCTAACGTAACCATCAGTCCCAGGGTGTAAGTCAGTCACCCGGCCTAAAGCCCACTTTCCACGCGGTAGATTAGCATCATGTATAATTACCACATCATTCAATGCTATATTCGATTGAGATTGTCGCCATTTGCTTCTAGCTGATAGCTGCACTAAATACTCCGCGCGCCATCGTACCCAGATGTCATTAAATATTTTTTGTGTGATTTGCCATCTTTTTCTTTCATCCTTTTCAGTCTCTACGACTGACAGTATCGGACCGCTTGACAAAAAATGTGAAGGTGTTAAATAATTTAAATCGTCTGGATCTTCTGATAAAGTACATAACGGACGTGAGTTGAGACATGCTTCTAATTGAAAGAGAAGAGTTGTGAACTCTTCATATGTGAGCTTTTGCTCGCCCAGAACTCTTCTTAAATGATGTTTTAAACTTTTTACGGCTGCTTCCCACAACCCTCCCGCGCTAGGCCAGGAGGGGGCATTAAAATGCCACTCGATCTTCATTTCGCTAAGGTCGTTGTAAAATTCATGCGATAGAATAGATTTATGATTTATATATTCATCTGCTAATACTTTGCTTGCACCGACAAAATTAGTCCCGTTGTCGCTGTACAGATGACGTGGGGTACCTCTTCGTGCTGCTAATCGTTTAAGTGCTGCTAAAAATGCTGATGTTGTCAGGTCGGATACCAATTCTAAATGGACTGCCTTCGTGACCATACAGATAAATACGGCTACATATCCTTTCGATGTTTTGATACCCCGCCCCTTGCTTGATTTAACGTCTACATACCCCGTGAAGTCTACCCCGGTATGATAGAACGGTCGGGTAGGGTTTGTTCTAACTTCAGGTAGATCACCCATTAGTTGAGTGTGATTATTTGGATTGTGTCGCCTACAAATTACGCAACGCTGTAATCGTTTTTTCACTGCTCTATTTCCACTTAATATCCAATACTGCTGTCTCAACCAAGAATGTGTCAACCTTGCACCTCCGTGGAACGTAGTTTTGTGCGCTAAATCAATCAATAAATCAGTAAAATGGCTGCTGTAAGGGATTATGTAGGGATGCTTCATATTATAAGATATATGACTATGCTTTAATCTGCCACCGACTCTTAATAGGCCGTGTTTGTCTAAAAACGGATTTAAACATAATAGTTTGCTTTTCGAATCAACTTTACTATGTTTACATAAATCATTTATTTCTTGAGAGAATTCCATAGCTTGCACACATTTAATAATACGCTGTTGCGCATTCCTTAACTCAGCTGTTGTTAAATAGGTAGTCATATTTTGCTGATTAATCGAAAAAGCTCGTAATATCCACGCAATAACTCGTATCGCTCGAGTGTAGGTACTGTATTTAATTATAAGTTCGGTAATAAAATTAACTTCGTAACTATTTTGTTTTAAAACGACGTTAGATAGAATCTTAGCTTCTAAGTTAGTTTTATAAGCTGTTTTATTTTGATAAGTGCTATAATTGAACGTAGGGAGCCACGTAGGGCCATTCCACCATAATTCGTGCCTTTGTAGTAGTTCTATGCTCAACCCACGGCTCGCACAGTCTGCTGGATTATCTGAGGACTTCACGTAACGCCAACATTCTGGTTGCATAGCAGATGTGATCGTTTTAACTCGGTTAGCTACAAATGGCTTCCAGCGGCTAGTGTCCCCATGTAGCCATCCCAGAACAGCTGTGGAGTCGCACCACCCATAGATTTTTAGGTTACGCTCTATATAACTCTGTTTTACCTTTATCATAAGCTTTGAGAGTAAAAGTGCACCACTTAACTCTAGCCGTGGTAAAGAAATGTCGCTCTTTGTTGATTCGCTTTTGCTGACAGGTACAAGCTTTGTTTTAGCTACTAACAAAGTGATAATCGAGTCACCTGTTTGCTGTGATATGCGCGCGTAAATTACACAAGCGTATGCTTTTAAGGAAGCATCACAAAACCCATGTAATTCGATGCTATCCTCTTTCCCACTTCCTATCCACCGAGGTATTTTGATATTTGTAATATTTTCGATATCTGTTCTTAATTTTAACCACTCGGTGTAAATACTATCCGGTATGGGGTCATCCCATTTTAATTCTGATATCCATACCTTTTGGAACAAAAGTTTTAGTTGAATAACTGCCGGTGCTAACCAACCGAGTGGGTCAAAAATCTTCGATATTTCTCCAAGAAGAACTCGCTTTGTTATCTTAGAAGATAATGACGTAGACATTCTACATATAAATCTAAAATTGTCTTCTTGGGCATTCCAAGTAAGACCGAGAGCTTTGGTTGAGTCTTTGTTCTTAAAGTCGTATGTAGCTGGTAAACTGTCAGCTTTCTCAACATGTTCTAATAATGTGTTATCATTTGCTGCCCATTTACGAAGATTAAAGCCTCCCGATTTTAATAGCTTGATTAAATCTGCTTGTAACTGCTTTGCTGCTGTGATCTCAAATTCTCCGCTTAAAAGATCGTCCATATAGAACTGCTCTTCCAGGACCTTAGCTGCTATAGGGTAATGTCCACACTCGTCTTTAGCTAAGCGCTTAAGAGTCATCATTGCTAGATAGGGCGCTGCTTTAGTGCCGTATGTGACGGTTGACAGAGTGTAGTTTTTTAGAGGTTGGTTATGATTTTCCCGCCAAACTATTTGTTGATAGCGCTGGTCATCATGATGGACATAAATCTGTCTGAACATCTTTTCGATGTCAGCCGTAAAAGCGTAACGATATTGTCTCCATTTTAATATCAAAACCAAAATCTCCTGCTGTAAATTAGGGCCTCGATACATAACGTCATTTAAGCTTAGTCCTGACGTAGTTTTTTCCGATGCATTAAACACTACTCTAAGCGAAGTAGTACTCGAGTCGGTGCGATGAACTCCGTGATGCGGTAGGTAGTAGGCAGGTTTCATATTACTTATTGTTGACAAATGCATATGACCTAACTCAATGTACTCGGTTATAAATGATTTATATTTTATCGCTAAATTATGATCTTTTTGTAGCTTCCTTTCTAAATGATAAAACTGGGCACAAGCTTTTGTCTTAGATAAGCCTAACTTTTCATCGACGTCAGAATGCAACGGTAGGCGCACGATATATTTGCCATCTGACCGGCGAGTAGTAGTTGAATGGTATTGCTGAATACATTGAGATTCCTCTTCTGAAATATCTATTTTCTCATTGATATCTTCGATTGACCAAAACTTATGTAAGCTTTCTTCGTCCACCATAACTACGTTACATTGGTAAGACTTTACGTTGCCACATAAAATCCACCCAAGGCGCGTTTGCTGTGCTATAGCCATAGATTCATTTTCTCTAATGATACCACCCATGATGATAGAAGAATAGACATCTGCGCCTAGTAAAATGTCTATCGAACTTCGGAGATAGAACTCTGGGTCTGCTAGGTGAATGTTTTCGATAAAAGGCCACGTTGGCTTACCGAATGATTTATTTGGCAAATTGTTAACTGCGTGATTCATTATAAAGGCTCCTGTTTCAAATGAGTAATCATTATAAGTCGACGATATTTTCATATTAATAAAACCTTTACAATTATTCTCCTTCGCTCCTAAGCCTAAAATCACTCCCTTACAATGTTGTCGAGGCAATCTTAACATTTGGGCTGCATTTTCAGTGATCAGAGACGCTTGCGACCCTTGATCAATAAGTGCGCGCAAGGTGATATAAGTACCATCAACTGTTTGTACTTTTACTTTAGCTGTCGCTAAGAGAATTTCCTGTGTGTCATCAAGTGACACATGTGTTGTAGCTTTAGTTGACCTATTGAAATTACTCGACGTAGCATTTCGTGACGTATCGGCAGAAGTGAACGCTTCATGAACAAGCGTATGGTGATTTCCACTGCATATATGACATCTTTTCTTTGAAAAACAATCGTTACCGTTATGATTATAAAGACAGTTTTGGCATAACGACATTTTTGCAATGGTTTGCTTTTGTAATTCTGGCTGATATTCCGCAAAAGTGTTGCAATACGGTACAGTATGTTGTTTATTACAAATCGGACAATTTTGAGTAGATGCTGACGCCTTGTTATTCTGTGTCCTAGTTACAAAACTTTGATTGCTAGCGAATGATTTGTACACATGATGTTATTTAAAAGTTTTATTCGAAGATAATGATGATTGAAGCTGCTGATTAGGTTTAGGCTGATCTTGTCTACGTTTTGAGGACTCTAACGCAGTAAATTTAGCTTCCAAAAATTGTAGAAATTCCTGAAGCGATGGTAACTCACGTTGATTTTTTAATGATTCGATATAATCATTATGAGTCTCCGAATCCAATTTCTGCGAAATTATGTAAACAATTACAGGATCCCAAGTTTCGATGTTAACTCCTAGGTTTCTAATGGCGTTCAGACACTCATTAGTAGTGTCATGTACTCTTTTTATAGTTATTGCTGTTTGCTGCTGCATAATAGGTAAATTCATTAAAATACTCATATGCGAATTAAAAATTAATTTAGTATTGTTATAGCGGTGATTTAGAATATCCTAACAAATAGAATAATTCTCCGAACTAATAAGTAAATGTTGTACTAATTTATCTGCTTCGCCCTTTAATTTACTTTTTAAAAATTGCATCTTCTGTGCATCTGATAGACTTCTATTCCTATGAATAGTCTCTAAAAATAGATCCTTAAACGATACCCATAGATGATAGCTACCACTAAAGGTCGGTATTTCAATTTTAGGGGTCGATTTCTCGCGATGACTTTCGGACCACATTTTTGTATTAATTTGTTTTTTGATGTCGTTATATTTTTCTTCATATTTGCTAAATGCTTCTTCATATTCTATGTTCTCTTCATAAAGCTCGCTGTCGATTTCCCAGTGTAAAGTGTCGATCATGGACCACCGACTCTGTACAGTTTTCATGACGTCATCAAACTCCCATTTTGCCGAAATATTTGCAAGGTTAATGGCACTAATTGTCCGTTGAAAGGCTTTAAAGTTACTTTGCTGTTTTCTTAACAATTCTTCTAATTTGCTTGGCGTACCTTGAGTTCGAGATACAAAGGACGTGGTCTCCAGCTCCTGATGACGCGTAGGAGTCTTATCCACGCTCTGCTGATCGCTTGTAGAAGGCTGGGACATAAACCCTGGGGTCTGTAAAGGTGTTGCTGGCCTAAGAATACTTTCCTTAGTATCCGAAGGCATATACTTCAGTATATAACTACGAGCGTTGTTATAAAACTCTGAAGTTTTCTTAAAATAATTGCTAATAAAATAATCGTGCGATTGGTCGTCGGCTTCACACAATTTTATATGATTGCACTGGAATTCATGCCAGTAAGCTTCTAAAGTGCTGAGTCGCTTTTTAACATGAGCCGAAGTCTTACGATCGGCACCGTCTTTCTTAAAGTTGACCAGGAGGTTATCCATAGCTCCCATGATCTGGTTCTGGTTTGCTAGAAGATCTTCCATGATGATAATGCTGGATTGCTAGATAATTGATCTGATGTGGACTTACCGAAGCTGCTAGCTCACTTACGTACGTGGCAGAGGCTTTACTACGTTGACACTTTATTCACACGCGTTATAGATCCCGCCACGATCCGGCTCGAAGGACCATTAAGATGTACGGTTTGTACTCTTAGAGAAGATTAGATGATGATTAAATAAAAGATAATTTGCTGATATATAAAATGCTAATATATTGAACTATAAGAATGCTAAGCTAATAATGATATTAATGATAGATGAGTACACGTACGCGGCGCGTAGCTGTTATTCGTGAACTGATTTAACTAATAATGAAAATACATAATTTAATTGCTAATTTAGCTCTATGCGTAAGTATTACGAAAATGATGATTTAGCTCTATGTACGGTAATATCGTACAACTACCGTTTAATAGAAATATATCGTTTTGTAGTTTGTTACAAATACGAGAAATAAACGAGTATTATAATTACTTACGAGTACGTGTGCAGAGTGAGGTATAGTAAAAATTAACTATCTACGAACATTACTCCTACAAGATACGATCAGCTCTATTTAAGCACTAAGGACCAGTTACCAAAGTAACAAATTTTATTCATATCAATTATTGTCTTCATTATATTAGGAAGGGTTGACATGAGAGGACTATTTCTTCTATTGCTCCTGCTGTAGCAATAGTAAGTTTTATTTAAATAGTTTTTTTAGTGTGTTGCAATTTTTACATTTATTCTCTTCAGGTCGTTTTTCTGCCTAGAAATTTTGCATTTGCAATACCCGCCATTACTATAAGCCTAACTCGTATCTAAATAATAATGTATGATGGTACCCCAAGATACCTTTCATACATAATTATCCTTTTTCCTGCAGCAAAGGTCCCAGTACAAGTCCCTGCAGAAGTACGTTAAACATGTTTATAATAACAGCAAACTAATAAAGCTGTTTTACACAATTGTATTTAATTAGTAATAATTGTGACATAATTTATGAGTGGATTATGTCCGTTCAACTGTTAATCCTTTTCAATATAAATAAATGTTAAATACAATCGTTAATGAAACAAGCTTAACTACAGTCGCTTTAAATATTATGTTTATATTAATTAGGATATTGTTTCGATGTATAGCTAATGCGCTGTCATTCTTGTATGAAAGAGTAATAAACGTTTTTAGTTATAATTTCCTTAAAATACGGAATATTTGTATTCTAAGAAACATCTTTAAAAACATACAGAAATGAATTAAGTACTTTATTTTCTTTCTGGAATCGGTTAAAACAATTTTATCCCAATTCACTATCATGTACTTGTTTGGTTTGGTATCAGTTGCCTAATCTTTTCATGGATAGTTAAGACAGGAGATACATAGAATGTAGTGATCATTTTTTGTCGTAAGTAAATAAAAATATTAATTAATAAAATATAAATAGATGTATAATATTACATTGGTAGTAGTGTATGTATGTACTGTACTGTGTACTACTGTATGTGCATGTATGTAGAGTGTTGTAAGCGCGCGGCAGTTTCCGCGCGCATAGCTCTGTTGTGCGTTGCTCACTAATGACGTGTCGTGCGCGCTCCACGCACAGAGTGGGTTGTTAAAAATATTCGGTGCGCTTACCCCGTACCTACCACAACAGACCACCTCCCCCCTGTCTCCCCTCCCCTGCTCACTGCTCGTACGTTTAGCAACAAAACTTTTTTAATGAACTCTTTCGCAACTCCGCTCCTCAAATCTATATTTTCATAATCCTTGGAAATAAAATGAAATTCATCAAGTTGAAAACCCTTGCGTGGGATTTATTTACGATTGGCAGTTCAATTTATGTTCCGCAAACTTTGTGTATTAAACTTAATATATTTTATTGTTTTCACACCCGGACGAGCTCGGATGGGCTGGTCCCCAAGTTACCACCTAATTATAAATATATAATGCAGTAGAGAGAGTAGGAGCTGGGTAGATAGGTACTAGACGTAATGGTGTTTGTACCGCGTGTAGTGTGCGCGGGTACGCTAGTTATAATTAATATCGGTGGGAGATTAGTCGCGTGCCGCGTGAGGCGCGGCCACATCAAGCCGACGTGAATACGTAATGAGCAGCCGCCGCTCCGCTCCGCACCGCTCGCTCAGCCCGCTCATTACGCCGACGTCTACACGTACACACAAACTAGGTTAATCCCCTCCTTCCAGGCGATATTAAGATGAACTCATTCTCTTAGGGCTCGTGACAATATCGTTGTTATCATACTGGCGTCAGTGATAAACTAGCCACCGTTATGTAATATAGCTGTAAGTAAATTATCTTCGTAACAGTGTACCTACACAGTGACCTACAATGTTCATTTGAGATTGTGGTAGTATAAACTCATGTATCATTCTTATAAGAATATGTATATGTAATATTTACTGTACTGAAACTTGAAGTTTCTAAACTTACTAAAATATCAATGACAGTTTAACACCAACTTCACAACTTTAACCTGCTTATGTAGTTTACTTAGTTGATTTTACTTTCAAAGAAACTACCAATTTTAAAAACTTGTAAGTTGTAAAGTTATTTTTCTTGTATAGTTTACAAGACGAAATCTTTACCTGTTAGAAGTATACGCGTCAAGCTCGCAGCGTCCGTAACATGGCTTGTCGTCGTAGTCTCAAGTTATTAGGTGAGCACGTCGCGTGACAGTGAGGCGGACCCGACACGACAGCGTGACGGTAACGCGACGCGACGCCTCCTCACTGTGCAGTCCGCTCACGTAGCGATGACGACGGACGAACGTCTCGAGAGCTAAAAGTCACGACGTGGACAACGCTCCGGACATTACAGACGAGATACGGTACATTGCTCTATTTATTAATTATATTGCTATCAATATTTTTTCTACTGCTCATACAATAAGTACAACTAGTACAAAAACACTGTATGTTAAGATACAGGATTTAAGAGCAGGGTCTTCAATTTTATTAATAAATACGATTATTTACAATATTTATGATTTTGTAACATTGTAAAGATTGTAATTAATTTTAAAGGTATAACCCGCTGATCTCTTACAGAAGCAGGTCAAGACGATAGCGTGGTATACTCACTCTATGCGTGGCTTCACTTTACTGTGCCTGACAGTCGAGCAGTAGGTAAACATTGGCGTATACATGCAATGTCCTATACCTTTACCATATTGTATTTAAAAGTAGATAAAATAATATTTGTATAAATATAACTAAATGTCCAGTCTACACTGCACGTAGGTACGTGTCAACTATTACATAAGCGCGGCGCGGCGTGACTTGACGCTATTCACTTGGACAATATTATCAGATTAGACAAGCGGAGACGAGCGTCGCAACTAGTTAACAGGGTTTAGTGCTTCCTGCAAAAATAGATTGAGCTTGACCTTTGACGAAAAAGAACTTGAATGTATTAATGAATTGAATGAATTTGATAACAATGTTGAAATTAAAATGTCATGCATACAATAACAGAATTGCTATGATTTGGCAACATTTATGTGACCTATTGTAATAGATAGAAAGTCGTGCTACTGGTCTCCTAATTATAAACATAGACTTGAAGGACTACAGTGGTGCAATGCAGCAGTGAAAAGGAATAATGATTCGTGAAACATGTGTAAGAAAATGTATAAATGAATAGTAATTAGTGACAGGACGCATAAGTGTGTCAGTAGTCAAGTATCACTAGTAACTCACACATAGGTGACACAGTGTACACGCGCGCGGGACACTGATCTTAGCGAACACAATTACTGCACCAGACGTGCGTCTACAGTACAATACAGGCAGGACTAACACCACGGACACACTGAACTATTCAATATTACGATTCATTTCTGTATATTACAATTTATTATTGTTGTACTTGATAAATAATAGACGTATGTTAGGTTCAAGCGTATATTTTCAACTGTCATAGTCATTGTCCTATAGTGCCGCGTAATACAAGTACCCACATTATACCAATAAGTATTTATATGTAACACCTCCACCCTTAATTATTACAAATAACTAACCTACTACAAAACTTACTTACTAAACAACTTACTTACTAAAAAACTTACTTACTAAACTACTTACATACTACACAACTTATTTACTAAACAACCTCTAAATTATCATACAATATTTTCTTTATTCAAAATAGTCATCAAAACCATATCTCTTTACAGGATAGCGTGTACGAGTATTGGTTTGATTCTTAGCAACAATCTTAGAACTACGATTCTCCTGCTCATTGGGTACATACAAGGGCTCGCTAGACGTTGACAATGGTTCAGCTGTAATGGTAACTGTTTCATCTATTTGCGTGCGGGATGTGTCCTGCATCGAAGATTTTGTTAAGCCAACATCGTCCGGCTCGCGGTTAATCGCTAGAGTGTTGTCTGTGGGATATACTAAAGAAGGACGACACTTTTTAACAGGCTGAACTGGTTGAAAGTCGCTATATACTTTATCTACTTGATTACTCATTATATCTATTGTTCTAGGTTTTAATTGGTCAATGTGTCTATGCACCTCGAGGCCCTGAACCGATTTAACATTATAATCTGTACTACCGGTTTTCTTTATCACAGTCCCTGCCGTCCACTTATTCAAGCTGCGGTACTCCCTAAACCATACCGGGTCACCTGAATTAAATTGTCTTATTACCCCACCTGAGATTGCTTCTACCCGCGCTTGACGAGCTTTAACTAATTCCTTCTGGTCAGGTTTTAAGCAGTCCAATCGCATGCGCAAGCTGCGCCCTAACAACATCTTGGCAGGACTTTCACCCGTTGTATAATGTTGTGTGTTTCTGTAGGCGATTAGAAACCGGCACAACGTAGAATGTACGTCTGCTTTCGATTTAATAGCCTTTTTAATGTTCTTTTTACAAATTTTAACTGCATTTTCTGCGGCTCCATTAGAGGCTGGGTGGTACGGTGCCGAAAAAATATGTTCAATACCATTACTATTTAAAAATTGATTAAATTCCGCACTAAAAAATGGAGGGCCGTTATCGCTAACTAACTGTTTAGGTAAGCCAAATCTCGCCCACATCTCACGTAGTTCTTTTATTACTGCTCGCGTTGTGGTGCTAGCCATGCTAATGGCTTCTATCCATTTGGAGTGTGCATCGACTACAATTAGATATGTAAGGCCGGCTATTGGTCCTAAGAAGTCTACGTGTATCCTGCTCCATGGACGGTCGGGCCACGGCCAGAGCCTGGGCGCGTGGGCGGGTGGCGCGTCCGCCACAGCGGCGCATACCGCGCAGCCGCGACACGCTGCCTCCAGTGCCTCGTCGATGCCCGGCCACCACACGTAACTACGCGCTAACGATTCGTTTTAACTATGCCCATGTGACCCTCGTGAAGTTCTGTGATCACTTTATTTCTACAAATATTGGGAATAACTACCCTATGTCCCCACATTATACACCCCAGCTCTGTATATAATTCGTTTCTACGATTAAAATATGGTTTTAACTCTTTTATTTCTATCTCGACTGGCCAACCTTCGTTAATATATCTAGCTACTCTATTTAATATATTGTCAGCAGCGGTTTCTTTTTTTAATGTTCGGTAATCTAATAACAAAGCCTCTGCTGCAAAATGTAAATACGTTTGTTCCGGTGTATCTAATTCTTCACTAATGACCCCTTCTTTATGATTGCTAATTAACCTAGACAAAACGTCTGCCGTATTTTTGTCTGTACGAACATACTCTATATTAAAATCGTAAGCCGATAGTTTAATAGCCCACCGTTGTAAACGACTGGCCGCCGTGTTTGGAATACCTGCATGGGGTCCAAAAATAGTGACCAGTGGTTTATGATCTGTGCGTAGTGTAAATTTTCGGCCGTACAGATATTGATGAAACTTGTCTACAGCGAAAATGATAGCTAAGGCTTCTTTATGAATCTGGCTGTAGTGTACCTCCGCGGTAGTGAGCGCGCGCGACGCGTACGCGACCACCCGCTCGGCGCCGTCGGCCCCGCGCTGCGCCAGCACGGCCCCCAGGCCGCGCGCACTCGCGTCACACGTCACTATGCTCTCTAATGCTATGTCAAAATGTGTCAACACTTCCGTACTACATAAAAGCTGTTTAATTTTATTAAATACAAATTTATGTGTCTTAGTCCAATGCCAATGTTTCCCTTTTCTAAGCAATTCGTATAGCGGTGTTATATGCATACTCAAATTTTTTATAAATTTGCCGTAGAAGTTAACCATTCCGAGGAAAGACTTTAACTCTGATACGTTGGTAGGGTCGGGCATAGATAAAATCGGTTTTAATTTATTTGGATCGACCTTTACTCCATTTTTGCCTATAATGAAACCTAAATATTTTACTTGACTTGCCATAAACTCACATTTTTCCTTTTTAATTTTTAAACCATTCTTCTCTAAAATACTAAACACTTGTTCTACTTTTTCTAAATGTGACTCAAGCGATTTATTTTTTATTAATATATCATCATAAAATACTACTACTTCCGGTATATTATGAAAAAGATTCATCATAAACTTTTGAAAAATGCCAGGACTGGAAGAGAGGCCATATACTAGTCGGTTGTATTTAAATAGACCTCTATGTGTGTTAATTACTGTATAGTTCCGGGATGTTTCGTTTAAAACTAATTGATTATAAGCTTGTGACAAATCAAGTTTTGTAAAATAATTATTACCACTTAAATTACTAAATAAGTCCTCTGTTTTCGGCACAGGGTACCTATCAACCAGTAAAGCCTTGTTAAGTGTCACCTTATAATCTGCGCATAAGCGTATTCCTCCGTCCGCCTTCCTTGCTATAACCAGCGGAGTGGCCCAGTCGGACCGCTCGACGGGCTCGATGACACCCGCCCGCAGCATGGCGTCTAGCTCGGCATCGACTCGCGCCAGCAGCGCGTAAGGCACGGGGCGCGCGCGACAGTAGATTGGCTCGGTCCCATCCCGCACGCATAACTTGACCTCTTCACCGTTGTATTTACCCAATGTGCCATCGAACAGATTCTTATGTCTGGAAATAATATCATTAAACATCTTATTTTTACATACACTTATATGATTACATCTCGTAAATTTAGGTATCTTAATATTTAATTCTGATAGCCATTGTCTTCCTAGTAAACTAGTAGTACCTTTATCTATAACATATAAATCTAATTTCTTTATATTTTTATTATATTGTACCGTAGTCTCTAAATATCCTATAGGTTGAATAACAGAGCCGTCATAAAATTTCAATTTAAGTTTACAGTGTTTTAAAGGCAACTCTTTGAATACTTTATTATAAGTAGATTTGCTTACACATGACAATGCAGATCCTGTGTCAATTTCCATCGCTAAAGCTTTATTATTTACTAAAAGTGTCATACACACCGGTTTGTAGCTTGCTAGTGACATTTGATACATCGGTTCCTCGCTTGCACTATGTACGTCCTGTTCCGAACCCGAGTCGTCCTCCGCCGCTGTCGGCTCGCTCAGCCAATGCGCCGCGCCGGTGACCTTGCCGGTACCGCGCGCGCTGCGACCGCTGCCGCGCGCCATGCTACCGCGCCGCCAAGCGCCCGCTCCGCCGTCGCTCGACCCGATCACGCGTCCTCTGCGTGACCTTCCGCGCGCGCCGTTGTCATCGCGATTTGAATTCGTAGGTTTTATGCGTCTATCCAGTTCTTTCTTTCTACAACCCAGCTTGTGTAGTTTCTCGCTCAGTTCCCTATCGGAATCTTGAGCTCGCGTTCCCTCTACGGCCCCGGCGTCCCGCTCGGCTGCCTCCAGAGTCTTGGCTAATATCAACGCTTTTTGATATTCTAGGCTGTCTTCTGCGAATAGCCTCTGCCGTATAAAGTCGCTGCTTAACCCGCACACAAACTGGTCTCTCAAATTTTCTTCTAGATTGTTCTTAAATTCACAATACCGCGACATCTTTTTTAAATCTGCTACGTAATCCGCTATTGTTTCACTCACTGCTTGGCGCCTTTGTCTAAATCTATATCTCTCCGCGAGAGCTGAAGGTTTCGGTTGCAGGTGTGCTTGCAGTAAATCCGTTGCCTCGTTGTATTTTATAGTGGATGGTTTTCTCGGGCTTGCTAAAGTGCACAGTAGCTCATACGCTGGCTCACCCATAATCGCTATAAGCGTCGGTAATTTCAAATCGTCCGTTATTTTATTTGCAACAAAATACATTTCGAGACGATCGACGTACGCACACCAATTTCCTGTTTTGATATCAAAGTCTCGCAATTTGCCTATCGACATTTTTGATTGTCACTAGTAATACTTATAACTTATAATTGCACTGACTATTAACCGTTATCCTCGTCGCCACTGATAAATAATAGACGTATGTTAGGTTCAAGCGTATATTTTCAACTGTCATAGTCATTGTCCTATAGTGCCGCGTAATACAAGTACCCACATTATACCAATAAGTATTTATATGTAACAGTACTATCTAATAATTATGTTCATTTTAATAGCCTCCCAAGTAACACATCAAAGCATTATAAGGGCCGAATAAGAGTATTCTTGTATCCTTTTAGCATTTTGAGTTAGTTTTATAGTCGCATTATAAACGTTTATATGGCTACTGTAATGCTTATTTGGGCACAAATTATACAGCTTTATGCCCTATATAGGTTCACAGTAGCTGGTTAATAGCATTACTGGCGCATTATATTAGCATTATTGTGGTCAAGAAAGATGTCAATCGGATTAAAGAAGCATCATTTTGGTCAATAATATTGCCAATCGCATTAAGAAAGCATTAAAATGGCCAATGAGATAGCCTATTGCATTACAGAAGCATTATAATAGCAAAATAATTGATAGTGAAGATGCCAAGGGCATTACAAAAGCATTAGACTAGCATTTAAATGTGCTAAAAGAATTATTGGAGCAATTTAAGTGTTCACACTTAGGAAACTTTATATTATTGCGTGTAAATTATTACAATCAAAAAAAGAATAAGTAAAGACAGTCAAAATAAAACAGTGAGTGACGCCATATTATAGTTTGCATCAAAACAAATTCATCGGATAAGTTTTTGACTCGTTTGTTATTTCTTGCCTTCAAATATTACTGCGCAGTGTAGTTTACTGTACTTGTTTATATAAGTTTCATTGAAAATTTTCACGCGCCTTTGATATTTTGTGGTTTTCATACAAAATGTTTTATAAAAATGATGTGTGTAAAACCAAAACAAATGTGTATTCCTAGTACAGAATAAGTTTTGAATAAATACAATCATAGTTTTGCTTGTACTGTATTAAATTAAGTTATATAAATATTTTAAATGACAATTCCTTTTATAAATAGGTCCGAAAGAAAATATTTTTTGGTTACAAAATATTTACAAAATGGTGGTCAGCCTTAAGCAGCCCGGTGAGCCCAATTAATGCCACCTGCATTACAACTACTCACGTGTGATTGTTTAAAGAGCTATTAGCTACACAACAGCACTCATTTCTTCCTTTAAAATGCAAGCATTATATTGATTCACATTTATGCTGTTCAGCAGCATTAAGCTTTTACTTACCCCTTACAAGTGCTTTTACACAGCAAAAGGCACAAAAAACAGCTTAAAGCTGGATATCGGATTTACATGGCATTATAGTGGTTCACGTTTGTGCTGTAAAACAGCTTCAAGCACTTATTAACTACTTTAAAATGTCTTTGTAGAACCAAAAGCACTAAAAATAGCTAAAGGCTTTACAAAAGCATTCTGATATGCCATTATCCAACTGTTATACAGCGTAAAGCATTACAATGATTTTCAAATGCCATTGTTCAGCTTCAAGACGCTCGTTGAACTTATATAAGAGTTTGTACGGGTCTTAAGCTCTATATAAGTTCACTTGTTGCTTGTTAAAATGCTTTCTGTGTTACTTGGGCTAGCACTCTCGGAGTAAGATCGCATGGCGTGGTGACACAAGTGTCTTTAATCACACGGCGACCTTTCTCTCTCGTGTCGATATTTATTATAAAAAGTTATACTTAATTAATATAAGTAACTTTTCAAAATGTATACTTCTTTTTCTCTATGTAAAAACAATGTGTTTTGAAAAAGGAAAGCAATAGCTCTTTATACAAAACTATATACAAGTGAAAACGTGACCAGTTCAACTGTAGAGTGATATAACGGAGTGCCTCTGCGTATTCAATAATTCAGGAATTAGGTGATCCCGGGAACCAAAGCGGACAACATTGTGCACAACGTCGAATTGATTAAACCAGTGCCTCGTGGCACAGAACTAGCTGCTATTGGAGACTGTCCTCGTAGAGTTATATAACTCATTGCATCTACTGAATGAATAACATGGAAGATGGTTACTGGTGTATGAATTGTATTATTTTGCATAAGTTGTACATTGACGGACCTATAACTATTTTATTGGTCAGCTTGTATTGCATTGTAATGTGATTATTATTATTTTTGCTTAGGTAAATGTATGACTTTTAAACAACATACTTAATGTATTTTTGTGTTTATGCTTACACGGTTCCATTTCTGCTATTATGAAACTCCATTCAGACTTTTTTTTTTTAAATCTTTATTCATAAAAATAAACAATTACAATTTATAAAATTCCTCGCCAAGCGACAGCTTGTTGGCGAGATACGCTCGTTACCTTATACCTACTTATAAAATTATAACATATTAGTTATCTTAAATCTATACACTAACTTAAACAATAAAACAATTAGATATTTATTACTTAACAATTTAAAACAGTTTTTTTTTATTGTTCGCTGTAATGGACCTCACTGATGGTGGGGTCACACTCACCGAGCAACCATCCGAGAACGTCAACATTTGGTACAAGTCTCGTTACCAAATTCCGTAGGGCCGGGCGGACCTGACGAACGTTCTCTTTAACATCTGCTTAATTCTATCAATACTGAGTTTTGGTTCCTCTCTTAACATATCTATCTCATTATATATTTTAGGTATTATGTATTCAGACATTCTCTCTCCGTAATTTTTAATTTTTGGTTTAATTAATTGCGCAAACAGGAAAGCATCAGTATCCTCTTTGGATTTTTCCTGTTTGCGTAAAAAAATGTCAAGAACTGTCAACAATAGTGTAGATATAGCCTACAACAGTTGATGCGCAATCAAGCAATAGTCGGTGCACGATGCGCTCGCTTATCTCAGCGCTCGCTCGCTCGCTCAGCTCGTAGTTAGTGTAATTACGAGCGGTTCGTCCTGCGCCCCGGGCCACTCGCACACACACGGAATTATTTAGCACTCTCCTCCAATGTCTTAAGATGTGAATATCACGTTATTGAAACTGAATGACTCATGAATAATATCTCTGCCTTAGGGTTGTCCACAGATACTTGCACATACAAACAATAATACAGATAACAATTTTAATATAGATACGTAGATCAGTTATTATATCTGGTCAAAAATTTAAACCACAAAGAATAAATTGAAAGTGAAAAGGGTAAAAAGGGAGTGTGGCGGAGAGGCATGGGATGGAGAAAAATGAGGATTGTGGCATTGACTGACGTGACCGAAGTAACAAAATTGAATAAACATATATTTTTCATTTCATATCACTGTGTATGTGTTATTTGTGTAAGTAGAGCAAATAATAATAATATATACTCGCGGCTTTACCCGAGTTGATTTCTGGCTATCCATTACCCTTACGTGTAGAGAGAAACCTTGCAGATATTGGTTAGGTTAACTGTTAGTTGATGCAATGTGTGTGCATGTCCGTATCTAATGTAGCACAAATACCATAACCGGTAATAAATATTATAAGAAAAACTAAAATATGTTATGTAACATTAAGTAGTTATAATATTACCGCAAACATTAAAAATATAAAATAGTTATAGTTCGTTAACTTTAGCTGTGTTGTGGTGTGTCACAGTCGTATCATTATAATGAACGACCTTATTATGTTCTCTTTATTTAAAAACAGTTTATTTTATTATAAACGTACAATTTATATCAGTACACCAATATTATATACAATATGAAACATAATAATGATTGTGAAATGAACCCGGTTTAATGACCGACTCATACAATATGTGATACGAGAAATAACCCAGCCTCGCGGTAAGAATATGTTATTAAAACAATTAGCACTGGTTTTATACGTCGCTGTAAAATTATCGTGTTAATACAATTTGTAGTAAAATTTATTTAATTTCTCAGGTGCAGTTAACATAGGTTTATTGTAATTCTATTCTTAGATAATTTAACTTATTGGAGTTATAGATATAGATTTTTCACATATTTATAATATATAATATTAGTTGTACATATATGTCGTGTTTTTACATAATATGTATAGATAATATCTATACATATTATGTAATAATTGTTTTGCGTGGAACTCGAACCTTTGACTTCGATTAATATTTTTTATCTTGCGTGGAACTCGACACTTCGACTTTGATTAATAATTGTCTTGGGTGAAACTCGAAACTTCGACTTCGATTAATAATTGTTTTTCGTGGAACTCTACACTTCGACTTTGATTAATAATTGTCTTGCGTGAAACTTGAACCTTCGACTTCGATTAATAATAATTGTCTTGCGCGGAATTCGATTCTTCAACCTTGTGCAACCGCATACACGACCGCTTTGCCCCCGAAGTAGTTAATGATTTAAGATTAAATAATAATCTTAAGTCACTGTTCTAGTTAAGATGTGCATCCAATAGAAAAAAGTAGACGAATGGTGCAGTTTACGTATAGAAATTAACATATCCGACATGCTCACTTGTATATTTCCATGCAATAATGTCAGAAGCCACACTTACAACACCACTTTGTTTGTGGGTTACATGTAACAATGTTCATAGTGACACATACGACAAAATGATATGTTTTATATACATACAATAAAGTTGGAAGTGACACATTCGACAAAATGATTAGTTGTACTTCCATAAAATAATGTCGGTAGTGGTACATCCAACCAAATTCACTGGTTGAAGTTCATGGAAAACTGTTGTAACTACCGGAAACTACTTTGTTTAAGGGAATAAAATTATTTTTTCTAAAATCTTGAAAGTTACTTCGTAAAAAGTAGTAACCTTTAAACTCATATTCCTAATACTTATAAACTCGCGCGCAGTCCTGACGACTAAGACTGTAGGTACTGGCAGATCCACACCAAGACGCGTTCCCTCTATCCCGCGTAGAACGCTCGTACTGCCACTACCTACAATTTTGTAGGGACGCCGATATTACTACCAACAGTATTAATCTGGCAACTACCATAATAATAATGATTTTGAGTAAAATAAATTACCAGGTATATAGAACTTTTAATTGTGATTCTATTTATGTAAAAAAGTGATTTTTGGCAATAATGAACTTCCGACATTCTTAATAGGGACCGTCGATATGAATATGTGTATTTTACATAATATGAATAGAACTTACATGTTATGTAAGTTCTTGTAAATGTAGAAAGTCATAGCAATGAGTCACAATAACATTATCAATAAGCTAGCTCGTAACAATTTTCCTCTTGACGACGACATCGGATGCCACAAAGACATCTCGTCGACATTACAGATAATACACTTAATAATATCAGGGAACAGGAAACGTAATCTCAGTTGATAATAGATGATTGAAAGATTGCGCTCCTTCCCCCTCTCCCTCCTCCCCGCAACCAGGCAATCAGTTACTTATGTATTACTGTGAAACAATAAATAATGTTCTGCCCGAGTATTGTGTAACGCGGCTAATAATACAAGGGTACGGGTTCAATCATACAGCGCGGAGGATCATAGTCTGAGCTGCGTGACGTCATACACATATCATTCTTTCTTTACCTGTTCTTGTTATATACGTACATTTATTTTCGAGATTGTACTCTAGAGAATCACAGTCAATTTCAAAATTATGATAAGAATTTGCTCTGTGATACTTGAGTAATACACGTTCAAGTACTTTAATTGATTAATGATTTCGAAATGCAGTAATGAAGTAAGTTTAATCTAGACACTGATGTACGTACTAGTGAGTGCTAGTTGTACTCGCATCAACAAGTAGTAGAGCACTTACATAAGTCAACGAACTTACACAAGTTGCTCACGTCATACTTGTATGTACTTACAACACAACTAGTAGAATGTACTACATAGAATAGTTGAACACTCGATCAACTATAAAACATTGACTTGTGAGTGTACTAACTAGCGCGCACACACACACACACGCGAGAGTTCAAACAAAGTAGTCCGTAGTAGAGTCGGCGGAGGTTTTATTCATTCCCTGGCTGGCGATAGTTGCTCGAGGTGTAAACCTCTGTTTAAAACTTACTTCACATTTAAACCTTTTTTCATGTGGTTTAGTTTCACTAAGCGATGCATGCTGACGGTTTAGATAAAGTGATAGTATTATTTTTGTATTGTAGAATAATTTGAAGTCCTTGTTAAGTGTTTTTTTTAAGATTATTCTCACAGGTAGCTATTAGAGCTCATCAAAACATAGTATGCATATATTATTTTGTACTTTTATTTAGGCCTTTATTTCAGAACTTTTGTGCTTTATAATGGTTATTAAATGCAAAACTACGCACTACATCGTTTATGTAAAATTGTTTTCCTTTTATGTAACAATCAATACTTCTATTGTAATAAGTGTTACAAACTACCACGTGACAGTTAATACCTCAAACGAACAATAGCACAAAACAATTAGCAGCAAGTAAGTCATGCTCATGTTACTTATAATCCATGAGCTATAGATAAATACCCCCTGAGCGATTGCAGAGCTGATTACATTAATTGTTATTAGCAGTAAGACACGTTGACGTGATCTGATGAGTGCAAACGTAGTCTCCGCAGAGACGCGTACAATCAGCTACAAAATAATATTACAAGGTCGCTTTTCGTGTTCAGCGATTTACGTACATAAATAAATAGGTATTCAGTGTTAATTCGGCATAATTAATGATAAGACTAATTTCTCTTCTCGTCACGACACTTAGTTTTTGAAGCTCTTAGCGTTGAGATGGCTTGTAACATAAGATGTATTAATTAACTTTAGTAGTTGTCTGTACGTAGAGGGTGCCGGCGCAGAGTGACGCGCCCTCCCTCGGCCAGGTCCCGCGGGACGCGCCTTCGTTACATCTACAGATTATTTCTCCTCTATCACAATACAACAGCTCAAGTTACACTCATCATACTTAGTAAGTACCTTAGTGAGCAACCCCCTTTACTCATAAACGAATTTTAAATTTTAGTCAATTGACTAATTAGCTCTTACGTTGTTTGGTATAAGATTGGTTTTCGTAATAAAAATCTCGCTAAACAATGATTAAATTTAAGAGGCGTTTATGAGTAAGGGGGTTACTCTTCTGATTTGAGACACACTTGTAGTAGGTACATATATTATAACTGCGTGTCCTTTTGAGTAATTAATAATCATAATAATTACGTATAAAACACGGTTTATTTCTATAAAAACAGCTTTTACTGTGAAAAGATAGTTGTTATTTCCGATTATTACCGGTTATTTATAAATTAAAAGTAAATTTAAATATTTTTTTTACCCATGTACAATAGTATCACAATTGAATTCATCTTCAACCATCAGCCTTTTATTGTTTTCAACTGCCAGACATAGAACTCTCCTACACACGCTCCACAGAACTTGAGCCGCCGCCTTCCGCATCCAGTCCGACCCAGAAACATTTTTGAGATCGTTGGTCCATCTAGCTAAGGGGCTCCCTACACTACGTCAGCGAGGCGCGGTCTCTTCTCTAAGGTATAATTATAATTCATCATTACTTACTAACTCCGATGGCTCAGAGACCCAAAATGTGTCCTGGCCTCCGCCACGAGAGAACGCCTTCCTGTTCGATCCTTGGTTACCTCTTGCCAGTCGCTGACTTGATGTTCCCTCAAATCTTTCTCAACTATATCTCTAGTAGCGGTATCTGGGGCGACGTCCTGTTAGTCGACCCACATACGCCCTTTTATAACCTCGGTCCTCACATATTCTCTCGTCATTACATACTAAAAACTACATAATATTACCTATAGTTATAATGTAGTATTATATTTAATAATGAGTCCCGGACGTATGTAATGATAGTGTTCATTTGTGTGTAAAATGAGCTCTCAATAAAATGTAGTAGTGCTGATAGTTCGTAGCGGCGGCGTAGCACTGAGCTACGAGCGCTACGTACGTAGCAGTGACGTAGCGCACAATGAGTGAGGTATCATTTGACGCTTCAATAGTTCCAATTAAGGCTTCGAAACAGATTTGTTAGGCAGGATCATACATAATAGAGCCTACACTCTACATATATATAATAGAGACTGATGTATGTGTGTCATTTATGTTGTAGTTACTATACAGTACAGAGTGTCGTATTAGATAGATAGATCGCGTGGTAGGCTTACTCTCTTCAATGTCGTAGAAGTAGAAAGCATTCTGAACAAGGTGCAGCGTTTCTTTACTCTAGAGTAAAATGTCATTCTCTATATAGTGCAGGTTCGTCGATACAACAGATATTATATTTATGATACCTGTGCTCGATACTGTCCCAAATTTAAAAGTAATGTACCTCAATTATGTGTGAAACACAAATAACAATGAAAATAAAAGAATTTTTTCACTGACAATATTAATAATTGTTTTGATTAAAAAGCGTAAAGGTCACCTGATGGTAAGATGGTAATTGATGGTATCGCAAACTGCAGATATTTATGTCTAGAAAGTCAAGTGGCTTTCTTGATAAAACTATTATTGACTTATTATTCAGTAACGAGTTAGAACACAAACCAAACAATATGTAACTTTGACTTAACGAATATATAAGTTTACCTCCGCTTTACGTCATTCAAAAAAGTACTAAAATGTAATGGAGATATTAAAGTACCCTCAAAAGTTTCAATAATATACAAATAGTCTCATTAACTAAATCTGTTGCATAATCCTTCTCTATACAATATTATATGTATAGAGTAGAGGGGCGGGGATGGCGGAACATTAAATATGTACGTAGCGGCGCCGGGACACGCGTAGACCGCGCTACGGTGCTACGTCGCTACGCTGCTACGAGGTGCGTAGCGGGAGTGCAGTAAAGTGAACAGTGATAAATAGTAAAATAGTACATACGTTATATTGTCAATTGAGTCCCTCTCTCTTGTTTTCTGCCTCTTATTTTGGTTTCTCTTTCTTTTAGTCATGAGCAGTTCAGTTTTAGACATATACCTCTCCAAGTCCGTGCTACTCCATCCAGTCTTCTCTATTGCATGTATTAAGCAATAAGAAAATGCTTTGTGTTTCAAACAAACTAGTACATTAAGTGTAACAAGAACTAACGTATATAATATTTACTTATCTCTACTTATTACATTCACTACTAAGTAGGTATTACTTTAAGCTCAAACTTAACACTTAATAATAATTTATGCAAAAAACTGTAGCGGCGTAGAGGCGTAGCACCCCCGCCGTAGGCATCCGCTACGCCGTAGAGCTCTACGTAGATGTTTGCGAGTAGGTAATAGTTTTATTATTTGCTCTGTAGCTGCATTAATATAGTACCTGAACTTAGTTTCCTCAGATGTTCCCTTGTTCTTCCAACACGACAGCCACCTACCTACTGCATTATTATTAGTGCCACACATTATTATTACCATTAGATGAGCTCAATGTTCATGTGCACCACTCCAGTCAAACCTACATATTGATTCGCAGTTGTGATGAGAAAAAAACATATCGTAACTAATATTACATTCACAATTCAATAAACAAATAAAAGCTATTTCTATTCTTTTTCATTAGATATTTTAGTGTAGGAACCTTTTGTAACTTCTCAACTTCAAGAACTGAAACAAGTCTTGATCAGTAGTGAGGTGGTGTCTAACACCTGCACCAACACATACATACACACATGCATTAAGTTAATGATGTCAGTTAATGTGTAGTTAAGTAAGAGAATCAGTCATGTTTACAACTTGTCTGAATTGTTAATAACGTTTAATGTTTACCGCCGCTGAGCGCTACGTTAGATCTCAATCACACTGCACTGTACCTGTAGCTTAGTATGTGTTCACACTAGCTTGTGACAGGATACGGTAATGTATATAACTTCTTGCAAGGTCAGCCAGTAAGATCTAATAAACCCTGACAGAGTTCATGTTTAAAAGGACCTTAATAAAATTATAGCAAAACCATTTATTTAAATAGAATACGTAGTACTAGTTGTAAAAGTTATAAATATCGTTTGCAAGCACTATTCGCAGATGAGGCTGAGCTATGAAAAGTATCTGGAAGAAACTAAGAGCTATGTTTTGAATAACATTGTGTTACAATGCGTTTTATTGATGATAACAACGTAAATTATAGGAGTGTTAACAGATACAATAAACAAGACGAGGTACAAACGTTACGATCACACGTAACAGTACGATGATGTGATGTTGCTCGCGACTGACGTCTCGTATAACTTTTATCCTAACCACGTACGACGTGACGCGCAGCGTATCATAGACCTTGTACAAAAGTAATATCGTCATAATGTTGTTATCTATTCTATCGGCCTATTGGCATATGGTATACTATTTTCGATTAAAAATATAGATTCCGATGTGTATATCTTATTTTTGGAGTTTATTCGGACATTAAAAACTGCATAATTCAGAAGATAAAGTAGTTCTACCACAAACAATTTATTAATAATATAATCGTTTAATTATATTTCATAAATGTGTCATTATATTTGTGTAATATTTCGGTAAATATTTATGAATTTATTACGCGGTATAACATAACGTTTAGAGGTCCAACCTTGAACATAATGAAGTTAATATCGGCAAGTCAAACAGCGGGGGTCAGCGCCGCGGGGCCTGCGTGTGACGTGGGTCGCGTAGCCCACGCGTGGGCATGCGTGGGCACGTCTAGTTAAAAATTAACAACATGTTACTTACGTTACCTCGTCGCCGACGTACACACACACACACACACACACACACACACACAGTACAGAGCGCTACAGGTCGTTAGTTAGTAGGTAATGTTGTTGTGTGTCTGACGACGTCATCAAGATCATTTGTTTATGCTCTATTGAGAAAATCTTCAAGCACATGTAGTTACTTGCAGTAGTAATAAAGAATCTTCAAGCACATTAGTTACATTATGCAGTAGTTAATGTACTGATATTCATAGTCCATTAGAGACATCAATTGACAGTGTTGTCGGAACTGAACTTTTTGACCAGAAAAATAATAGTTTCCTCCTCCTTATGTTTATTTGTTATACGAGATGCACAAACGGCTGATATCATTTTCTTACACCATGTTTTGTTCTCACCTCTCTTTAACGTAATCACACCTAGGTCTTAATTTAAATTAATATTGTATTAATTTAAATTAAGACCATTAATAAACATTTAACAACGACGCAGAAACACACAATAAATAGTAATATAAGCCAGCTATGATTGCAACAACATGATCATAGTTGAGAAGTCAAGCTGATATAAGACATTAGCTAACACTCACACGTTCAGGGGCCCAATTCTGCTATTTACAAATGACTCAATAGAATCGAAATTGCGTCTCATTGTCAGTTTTTGACATAGTTGCTATTCTGCAATTATTACAAGAACGATTACGCTTCGATTGAATCGTATTTGGATAATTTCCTATTCTGCTTTATAATCGATTGCAATTGCAAGTCGATTGTGAACTTATTCGGTATTCTACTCTTATTTGACGTTTGTTTGACGTTTGTTTCAATTGTGGATTTTGCATTGACGTTCGTTTGACCTTCGATTGAACAACAACAGCTATTTATCTAATGTTACGGCTTTACAATCTAGTGACAATAATTAAAACGACACTACTTTTACTTTATATACTTTTATTTAATGTGGAGTAAGTATATTAGTTTATTATATTATATAAGGTAGTAATTTGGGGCCCTTGTTGTTTAATATAATGATAAATGACCTGCCGGACGTGGTTAGAGAATCAACATCTTCTTTATTCGCTGATGATGTAAAGCTAATAAAGAAGATAGAAGAGGACGCCGATCATGACGCGCTGCAGCAGGATATCGACAGAGTTTTTAAATGGAGTCAGGAAAATAAACTTTATTTTAATATAGCCAAATGCTCCACGCTTAGTTTCAGCACCAATACATCATGGAAGGTATTCCGTTGCAGCGAGTCACTGAGGTGAAAGATTTGGGGGTTCACTTTACGGCCGACCTCAACTTTCGTAAACACGTTACCATCATTTGTAAAAAGGCATACCGTAACCTAGGTTTCATATTTTTTGTAGCCTCGATACAGGCATTGCCTAGTGTGGCTACCATTAAAATTGTATTTAGTTATAAGTGGACTGCAAATAAAACTTATTATTATTATTATTATGTTTCTCTTTTCCATAATACTCGGGTCTATTGGAGACCCGGTTCTTTGGAAGGCATACATCGGGCCGAAGCCAAGACGAAGAGGCCCTTTAAGAGATATTTAATCTGGTAATGGATACACAGGGCAGATACCATCTCTGAACGCACAATATGATACATCCAGAGATGGTCCCTGCCGAGTGCAAAAACTATTGTAGTGCATCTCTAAGGATGCGATGGAAATTTAAATAATAGTCTATGGATGAGTATGTTCGGTGGATAAGTTATTGGGCTATGGAAGGAGACTACCGGATACCTGTCGTGATAATCAGTCTCTATATTATAAAAAGACAGGTAGTGACTTGCCACCTCGTTGAGTGGGCCCCACAAAACGGCCGCACGTACAGTGCGACAATGGAGCAACATCTCGTAGAGAGGCTAGAAGCTGCGGAGAGGTGAGTCTGCGGGGCGCCAAATTCCGGTCAACCGTTCAAGGGCCCCCGGCGTTATGACATTTTACACTTCCAGCTTGGAGCAAAGGATCCGCTCTTGCGTATTCCAGTCCTGGCCGACCAATGAAGGTAAGCCAGGCCATCAAGGAATCAGGGTCCGTGGTGTCGCCACTCACCAACAGCTCGCCACAAGCTGCCCCTGCGGGCTTATTATTATTATTATTATATTAAGACAGGGGAGTCAGTTTACAAATGTTGAAGCGTTAAAAGCTCTATTTTCAGCTCTTGTGAGGAGTCACCTAGAGAACAACTCAGCAATCTGGTCGCCTCATGAGGCAAAATATAAATTCATGGTCGAGCGTATCCAGAACAAGTTTACCAGGTACCTATATCTGAAGCTATACGGGTTCTACCCCGGTTATCCATTGCTGTATCCTGGTTTATTTGTTCTGGGTATGGTAGGCTATAATAGACTTGAATTAAGAAGGGAGGTGGCTCTAGCCACATACGTATTTAAGGTTTTAAGAGGGATAGACAACCAAGCAGTCTTACAAACAATTAGACTATGCGTCCCAAATGAGTACACGACACGACGGAGGCAGCCGCCACTGCTCGAGGTGCCCACTGCGCGCACCAACCTTCTGCAGCGTGCGCCACTTACGCGTTCGCTACGTGTACTTAATACGGTGTCCATCCACATTGATTTATTTACGTGTTCGTTGAGTGAATTCACAAAGACCACATGTTCTATATTGTGTATCGATTTTGTTGTTTAGAGTTAAGAGTTATAGTTTTATAAGTTTTAGATTTTATTTGTATAAGTTTTAGTGTAGTCAGATTATGTAATAAATTATAGATATTTATAAGTTCTGCACCATCGAATTAGGGTGATCTGTAAGGATGGTGCATGTAATAAATAAATAAATAAAATTATAACATAATAATATCAATAGTTTATAATATTAGTTATGTATTTTTTTAAGAGTTGTACCTAATAGAATTATACTAATTGATGTAATTATTTCAGCCCCATTGAATGTGTTCTTCATCTTTCAGAACATCCAGCCCAGCGTAAGACTATCTGAGAATACCCAGTGCTAAGGATAAAGCCGATAAAGAATGAAAAATTTAAATTAAAAAGCATCGGGGAAACTGCTTTGTAATTTGCAAATAAATGAAACAAGGTAAGGTAGAGGCAAGGTTTTTATAGTTAAAGTTGTTGTCATCCACTAAACATTCCATGTATGGGTGATCATCATCAAATAAATAAATAAAAAAAAACATTTTTTGTAAAGTAACATATTTAAGTATTATCATGCTTTCATTTTAGTCATTTAGTAAATCAACTTGTATTTATTTCTTTCAGCACATAAGACATCCTTGAGTGGTTGCAGAAGGAGATAATGCTTATCCTAGTAAAATATTTTCATTAAATTATTTATAGCTGCCAGACTATGATGAAAAGAATCCATATTAATACCGCAAATGCTATCAATTTGCAAGCATTAATGAAAAGTTTATGAAGAGCCACAATTACCAAATCCCATCATGGCAGTAATGAAATAGTCAGGGTGTACAAGCTAGCTTGGCTTTTGGTGAAGAACTGCCCTGGCAGAGGCAATAAAAAATAATATCTGTTTTATAAGGTTTTTACTATATGTATTAATCATTTTTAGTTTTTGAAATAGTGATATTGTGTTATAGTTAATCAATCAATAATCATTTATTTGCCAGAATGTAGGTTTACAGAGTATGATCTTACAGTATAATGGTGCCTTTACATCCTACCATTACATATGGTGTGCAAATATTACATTTTAACATGCACAATGCTACTTATTATTTGAGTGATAAAAAGAGTAAACAACAAGTCTTATAATTTAAAGGTTACAGTAGTAAAATTAATACATAAATCAATTACTTATTAAAATATAATGATTTTTGACATCACCATTACCAAAATGATCCATAACCTACAATCTCATTCTCCGCAATCTGACATATATTCATCAACACTATAAAAGCATTTTGCCTTTAACCATTTTGTTAACTTTATTTTAAATATTGTTAAAGGCAAATTCTTAAAATCGTCCGGTAACTTATTATATACCCTCACAGCATTCATTAATGTCAGGGGTATAGGATATTGATTTATATAATTATAGTGAAAATTCAATAGGTTTATTGTTTATTCTATATTTCTAATTAAGTATCTTATAACAAAATATAGCAAATAAGTGTACAAAATAAAAATAAAGTATCCGCTACCTTTTCAAATGCCTTGTTTAATTTTTTAATAAATGTACCTAATAATTTTATCAAAATCATGTAAGTAATTTAACAATATCAGTATCTGCTATTTACATCAAATTAAGTAAGTATCTAACATAAAATTCACCCATTATCAAATTAATTTTAAAATATTGAACATTTTGTTAACTTAAACTTAATAATCTTAGTAAGTACATCTACTTATTTCACTGTTAAGCCTTACACCCTATTCCTACAAAGACTATTCTTATCTTCACCCAATGTTGGAGAGGTAAAGCCTGCACAATTTCAAATATTGAAGAGCAACATGCAATAATGAACTTTCCCGCTGTGTCTGAATGGTAAAGGTACTTCAATGTAGCACCCGGTGTACCAAAGTATTTGAGTATGCACACCAATAGTACTTTAATTATAATAGTACCCTTCAGCAATCTCTTCTGAAGCAATGTTAACTCTCAATGCCATGTAAGCTCCAAAAGTAACAATAATATTACATTATTTCTTCTTCTTCTTTCTGTTATATGGCAAACTATGCCGATGTCGACAATTCTGCCAGAGTCCGAAGTGCTATGACTTAATGTGAAGTGATAAAAACCAAAACACTAATAAATTCTTCTTCCTAATACATTATTTATAATAATTCATAATGTAGTAACTACCTATTAACTAATCTGTCATTCATAATATGAATGAGAGATTTTTTTAGTTGAGTTTGCATAGGCAATTACGTAATACAGCCATGATTTTCTTATTCAGGTTATTAGTAGGTTTTAAGGGGCAACTCTAATAAGTTGGTAGATTATACAAGGCAACACAGATTTAACTTTGATCTTCGACTCGATTACGATTCACATTCGACCACAAACAAGTTTTTGCAGAATACAAAATTTGTTCCAATCGTAACAGAATCAAAATTGATTGTCAACGTTATGTAGTTTAAATATTATTAGCGGAATTGGGCCCCAGGTGAGAGCGCGAGGTGACGTATCGACACGTCTCACTCCTGTTAAGTACAGTCGCGCACACACGATGCACGTGATTGGATCATCAGATACAGAGGTGTCGCTGCATCTGCGACACACTACCTCCGCACTCGACTGTACCTCGCTGTTGTTACTTCATGTTCGTGGCACGTCAAGCGAACTGTTACTATACCTTGTATCATACACATACTGAGGTGATGCCGGGAACTGATTTTCATTATAGTTTGTCTACGTTTATGTGTAAAGTGGTTATTAGCAAAATCGTTTTAAAATATTACATATCTTGTGATTTTCTTAAATCACCATCACATTATGTTTCAATTGTAGTTGCCAATAACTTTACAATAAAAAAAAAAACTTTACTGAATGTTGATCCACCCATATATCGTCATTTAAAATCTTTATTCACTCTTTTTTATGAAATGTTACGACGATTAAAATCTAACGAACATTTTTATAAGTAAACAGAAATACAAAAACTATTTACGAGTATGTATTGTATAAATATTAAAACTGGTAATAAAGAATACCCAGATTTAAGAGAGACAAACATATTTCAGAATTTTTAATAAAAAATATAGGTCACAAATAGGTAGTAAACATTAAAACGGCTAATAAAACACCCAAACCTAGGACTAACATTTGACTCACGCTAATAACTTCCTGGTATGTAACGTGACCCCGCGCGTACGAGAACATTACTGCACTCAGTTTGACAACATATTTATATTCATACACAATAGTTATTTGTTATAGTTATTTTATAACTATTAGTAACTATGAGTGAGTTAGTATAGTCGAGTGAGCTTCACCGCGATGTGTTCGTGTATGTACCGACAATGGCGGCGGCGGCACTGCACTGGCCTGCTCGGAGCTCATTAACTACATAACTCACTTATTCACTCACAAAGTGTACTTGTGTGTAACGCGCCACTGTTTTATTTTAACTTTTCTATCAACTCATTTTAAACAAATAACTAACTTTTCACTGTGAGTACGTAAAATATGCAAGTGAAGTTACATCAGGCTAGATCGAGTAATTGACCGTATCAATGATACAAAAGCATGTGTAAACTGTTGTCATAATTAGACATGGCCATTTAAGAGGACAATAACATTCGAATACAATCATGTTTTCTTTTAAATGATTAAAACAGTATCTATCAGATTTGTTTAGCTTCCGTACTATTAAGAGTACAAGCAATAGTTTGAGTCTACTTTAATGCGATTTTATTCCAAATATTGTTTCATCAAGAAACAAAACAATTCATGTGTCAATATGGTAGTTCGGAAATAAAAGTAACATTATTATGTTCTGTACTTTATGCGATGTGCAGCTTGTATTATTAAATATCAGTATTAAAAGATAAAACGTTTCATAATTGCGTACACGGGGTGTGTATTCAAAAACTTAGCGTCCCCTCCCACAGTTTCATAGACGAGAGAGGGGAGGTGGAGGGGTAGTGGGGGGCTGCAACGTCGCGGTTTCAAGCCGCGCTATTACATTCTCGGGCCGAGCTCTTTAAACGCTCGGATTATGATAAATACCGCGCGAGTCCACACTAACAACGTCCCCCCGCCCCGCCCGTCTACTACTACCACTGCAATAACCGACTCATTTGCTAACTTCTGAAGGCAATATTATAGATTTTAAGTTTCAACTATAAAATCACTCGTATACCTACTTATGTTTTGTCATTGGTTTTCATTGATTATCCTTGCGTCCCTTAGTTCAATATTTGTAAAAGTTAGAACAATTAATTACTATGTACCACTTTCTCATAAGCTACATTACGTTTAGCCTGTGAGAAAGTCAGACTATAACTGTTCAACTTTTCTTACACTTGTTGGCACTCTTTAGATTTTAAATAACACATACATAGAGCAGCATTCGCATTCTTAAATAAAAATTTGTGTTCTTAGCTTCTGAACTTGGGTGAAGTTTGTGTTTCCTGAAAGTAGGCGCCTTTCTTTTTCTAACAAGGTTTAGTGCACAGTGACGTTGAGTTACGTACCAGTGCACATTAAATACCAATACACTAAACAAGGTATCACTACGGAACATTCTAGAGTACCTATCATGTAGAGAAAGTCTCGTGAGAGTCGAGAGCGAGTTCACAGTCCGAGGTACAGTTTGTAAAACATTCAGTTTGTCCGACATGGAGCCGCGACTGTTTTGATTTCAAATAAAACTTCCACACAATATAAATTGTAGCTGAACTGTAACTGGTCGAAGCGGCCGCGCCACGAGAATAAACCCGCGAATGAGAACTGTTAACTTATAGCTTATTGAATGTGCCCCTCCGCCCCTACACGACAGAGACTACAACATAAACAAATAAAATATTTTTTATGTTGTTCGTTGTTGAAAGTTCTGAGCTTTTTATTTATACAAAACTTATTGTTACGATACGTTTTACATTTCCTTGCAATTTATGTGTCTCGTAAAATATCATCATTTTATTTTTGTTTATTACGAGTAAAACAATTTTGTGACAGCTTTCTGATTTAACTATTATTCTAATCTGTAATATGCAATTTTATTGAATTATTGTAATAGCAATAAGATGACGAAAGTTGATTTACTCACATTTTACGTAGCGTCAATTGATTTTATATTATGTTTTTTGTCGACGTACAGTTCTAAAAGTACTACATACAGCAATACATAGATCGCTCCTAATCGCGTAAATTTTTCACTACAAGACTTACATCAAACATATAAATATGATTTCAACTTTCATTAAATCTAATGTGGTTGTTTTAAGTATAATTCCTAGAGTATTGCAGTATCTGTATGTGTGTGTGTGTGTAGGTCGGTGAGAGTGAACAGTTGATCGTAATATTTGATCTCGTGCGTTGTGATTGTGAATGTGATTGCATACGAGCGACAGATTTATCACATCGCAATGCAGATGCGCGCCAATTGATTCCTCCCTCTCACACACACACACACACACACACACACACACACAGACACACGCAGTCATACATCGTCAGGTACGTCAAGATCGCGCGACAAATATTCACATTAATTAGTATTGTGTTGTGTTCAGAGCCGATACTTATCGTGTGTCTACCTCACCTACTGAATGCATTACGTACTCACATTTGTCACACGCTTTATTGTCCTATTATTTACCTGTGTAAGCCGCGACTTCATCATTCGTTTGTGGAAATAGTTACAAGCATTATTTGTTGTGCCATATTATACTAAACAAAAAACAGTCCAATTAGGCTTATTTTACGTGTCTTTAAAACATCTTTAGTAAATAAAGACAGTTTTTTTTTGTTAAACCCATTTTTAATAATACTAATTTGATTCCAATAATCCATTATCTCGTTAATCGAGATCGAGTCGTGAGAATCCTTAGATAAATTAAATAAACTGAGAGGAAGTGCACCTAGGCCAAAAACCGTCACATGTTGCATACAATTATTACCCTGCGTGGAATTGAAGGCCGCACCCTCGCGCATGGCAGCTGATCACAGAACTGCTCTGTCACTTGACAATCTTGATCGGGTAAAAGGCTATAGCAATATAAGTTATTCTGCCATACATTTGGTTATTTTTTATGGTTATTCTTGGTCTTGAAGTAGCATTTGTTACGCGCCGTCAAATCAGATCTATAACTGACTCTGTTAACCATATTATATTCCACTACAGTAGTGTTAGTAGTTCACAGACAGCGCTACTCGTTCTCTATTATATATAGAACTATAGTAATTAATTGATAAACCGTTGTTAGATTACTTAGTACACTCATATCATATCCGTTGAATGAGTTCAGTAGATATTGTTTCAACTAGTCATTGTTCGTACAATAACAAATAAACTAAATTAGTATAAACCGCGTGTTACGTGTTCATTATTATAACACTCAATCACTACATACTAATCCAAACATAATATGAATATGATTGTAGTGTCTGTTTGTTACAACAAACTGCAAACTTACAAACTGCATTTGAATGTATTAGTACAAAAATCTCACTAAAAATAAATAAAGTGTTTATGTAGTAGGTACATATGTCTTTTGTTACCATGCAACCTGACTGGCTCGAATAAGATGGAAATTTCGCTTAATGTACCTATAATTTATTCTGTTCCACACCAAATAAAGGTGAAATGTTGAAACAAATAAGTTTTTTTATATCGATATTATTACAGGCTACTCTTCAACACCATGTGTACTAAGGTTCCGCAGAAAAGAAAGCTTTTAACTTACCTGCTTGTTGTGACAAAGTCGCGGGTTAACAATTAGTCGTAATATATAATTATTAAGTGATATTCAACATGTTTGTGGGACATTTATTGAAACAGCGCACAAAACATTTAAATTGATATTGTAATGATGATATATAAGTTAGACTAATTACAGAGGACGACACCGGGGGTGGGGGGCGCGGTACTGTACGCGCGGGGGGAGGGGGTGATCACTGTTTAATTGAATAGCGTTATGTTGATAACGCACACCGCGACACAGAATGTAATGTGTTTGTTACTATACATTATTTGTGTATTTATAGCACACACACACACACTCAACCGTTAAGTTAATGAATTGATAGTAACGACAAGTTATTTTATTTTACAATATAGATTGAATTAATTGGTACATTATATGAATAGTTATTATTTATTTTAAGTAGAACATTAAAAGTATTATACATACCTCACAAATTTACACAACACCACATAAACAAAGCGTGGAGTACAGTGTTATATTTGTGTATTGGTAAAATCAGTTTTGTATTGCACAATGAAATCTCCGTTAAATTTAAACCTTGTGAACGACAGCCGCATACTGTCCACCGAGACAGTGAACAAAGTTTTGTTAAAATGAATCGATGTAAGAGCGAGATCAAAATGTTCCTTAACTCAGCTGAGATATTATAATTGGTATCACAAACAAAAGAACTTGTTTTATCTTGTTCCCTTGTTTAGTTTATAGGCTCCGAGGGGTGTACAGTCACGAGCAATAATATGTACACATTTTCGCATTTTGTAAACCAGTTATCTAAAGTTCTGCCAATCCAAAATTGAAAATTCGAAGATTAATTCAAAACTGTACGGAACCTCTTCTAAATTACGAATTCATTTTGATATTGTAATGTCTAGATAAACGTGCAGATAGTTTAGAAAATTTGAAAATGTGTACATATTATTGCTCGTGACTGTACAAGACCGTGGAGGAGGGGGGGATCAAGGGTGGACAATTAAAATGTAGAGAGTAGGTAGGTACCTGTGTTTGGGGACAGGAGGAGAGCGCGGTCATTACAACATACTCGTACTCGTTCACTTATAGTTCTAACTGTAATTAGACGCGCTGATTGCGTTTTAACAGCGCGTGTTACACATATTTTGACAATTGCATTATTTAAGAATAGTTAAGTATTTTTACTTTTTGTATGCCCTATGGCAGCTTATTGTTACTGTAATGTCCAAAGGTTTACACTGTAGTCTGTAGACTATAATAACTTCATACTTGTGAAAGACATAAAATGCAACCGTATTCAAGATACCATTATATTTCTTATGAGCTTTCTGAGTAGCGATCACCGTTGACTTGAGCTACGAGACCCTAAACGGCTTGCACTTACATATCACGTTCAGGGATCTCTTGTTAAGCTGTTATTCTGTACATACGTGTTGTTAAACCGGCACAGTAAAAGCAGCGAAGTTAATAGTGAATTTCATAACTATCACTGTTTGTCGAAACTAAAGACGCGCTCTCAAATAGGTTCGATGAGTAAAATGTTTACTTTGTATGTAGCATACATAACGCTGTCATAAAATACATACATATGATACAGTTTGATTGTTATACGGCGCACACAAGATGGTGTCCATTGAGAGCGCCATAAAAATATAGTTTTATATAAGGTCTGTAAACATGTTTATCGCGTGACTCGTAACTTAACAACATTGTCCGCGCGCCGACACACAACACACATACGTACATGAGTTCTGTGTTGCGATACCAACTTAATTGAAAATATTTGTAGTGACGTAACAGAGAGACGAAGACAAAAAACTGTATCGTCCCACGCGTGGGCGCCGGACGGTCCACAATACAAGGAACAATTAAAACTGTGCTCAAGTGTTCGCTTGTAAAAGATAAAAGCGTCCGAATTCCAGCCGACATTAATCGTCCGGCGCGACGCTACAGTACGCGGGGCTAGGAGCTAGAGGCGGCTGAGTGAGCGGGACGAGGGGGGGGGGGGGGGGTAGGGCAGGAAGTTTGTACTCCAGATCAAAGGCTTTTGTCCGAGGATTAACAATCCGCTGTACAAATAACGTTGGTCGGCTGCGGGTCCGGTGCCGCGCCGCCGAGCATTACGTTAACTACTACCAACATAGCTCGTACTACACTGTCACTACTCTCTATACTCTTTCTCATATTCTATCAGTGGAAACATCCTGTTACCTGCGTAACATGTGGGAATACATGTTCTGTTATCTAATTAGTAGTTTTAATAGCTTATTAGTAAAAAAATAACGTATTAATCGTACGAATTTATAATTTTCAATTGTTATAAATTATGACTTTTTTGTATTCTATTCTAAAAGTACATACTATTATTTAAGAAGCTCAACCAGTTGTATTAGTATATAGTTTACAAAACCTAATAGTAAAGACGAAGTGAGAGAGCGCAGTTCGGTAACGCTTAGTAGTGTGAAGTGTTAGTCACTGTGAGTGTCGCCTGAGCGCAGCAGGGTACACAGTACAGCGCGATACAGTACAGTCGGCTCAGTGCAGACGCGCCAAGTTCGCGCCTACACTCATGATCTACGTAATTAGTTCGCGCTAACTTGTACACACTACTAGGTACTCTATACCTACTTGTTGTATTATATCTGACGCCTTACGCGCTTTGATGTGTATCATGTTTTTGTTTGAACGACAAACGAGCATCGCTAAAGAATATTTTACATGAGACATCTCCTAACAATGCTCTATGAAGCGACGACTGTCATAGACATTTTTATGAAGTTGATTTTATATTTAGATAATTATTTCTTTAGTTACTACAATGTATGTAACATTGTTTAGTAGTTATTCTGCATAGGCTTCAACTACGTTCATATGAACCAAAGTTGTAGTTATATTAGTTTGATCAAAGCATTGCAATGTTCTCAATTGTAGCAAATAAACGTTCTAGATAAAGGCTGCCACGCAAAGCATTTAGTGCATGACGCTATATGAACGGATTTACATTAGCTTTTGTAGTAAGTTGTTTATTTGTAAGGGTATCAACTTGTCTATTAACATTGTATAAACACACAGACCTACATAAATATAGATATCTATATATAGAAGCAGGAGCAGACGGTGTCTAGGTCAGGAAGGGGTGTTGCCCTTATTAACATTCTAAACTCTAATGAATATGGATAAGCGAATTAATATTTAATCTAAAAATAAGGGAGGCTCGCTCGTTTATTTTATTCAGATGACTCTCAAACAATCTCAAGTAAGTACAAGTTGAGAGGCGCGGGGTGAGTGGCTTATCAGTGGAACTTCATCAAATGTTAATCGTTTGTGAGAGGATAAAGGATTAGACAACAAATAAATCGTAAAAGAACAATCACTCGGGTTTCATTCTATATTTGTGAGAACTAGTTGACATAAGCGTAACTACACTACTACGGTACTTGCGGCATGTTGATATTTATAAATACTAATAAGTATTAGCGTGTAAGTGATTATGAGCCAACAGTATGTACTCGTATGCGTGCGTGCATAATGAGTGTGGCGATACTTACAACATCAGTAGTGAGCGCGGCGGAGGCTGGCGCGTGGGATGTAACGCTGACCGCGGTAATGAGTGCGCGTCGGTGTCGAGTGGCGCGGCGCAGGTAGACACACGTGTGGTGCGCTACACTGTGACGTCATAATTGCTACAATTACCGGACAGTACGCCACCAGCACTGCCCACATCCACGCTCTCTATACACTACCGATATATTTACGTGTATTGAACTTGTAACTTTTACACCAATACTTGTTTGAGTTGTGACTCGAACCTCACTCAGAGCTAAGTACGAAATGTCTTGCTCATAATACATCCAGTACGAACACATATAGTTAATTACTATACCCCACGTATTCTATTTATTTATTTATTTATTTCATACTTAACACTATCTTTACAGGTTTGCACCTAATACAATAGTGAAGTTTTATCTTATTCTAAATTAAAATATCGTAACTAAATACTATACAATCTTGTAAAAAATTAATAATAATTAAAAGCTCACTAATCCCAAATAAACACATTTACAGTTACTTGCTTATTTATAAAACAAAAAATAGTCTAATCACAAGAAAAATTTAGAATTAAAATTTAGAAATTAGAATTTAAAAACCGAATTAAAAAATTATAATAAAGAAATAGTGTACAGTACCTCTGGAAAATAGTCCAATGCAAAACATAAAAGTAGGTTGCACAATATAAAAACACAACAGCTAAGTATCACTGTATATTCTATATATATTTAACCTTAAAAAGTATGGAACTTATTAGAATTATTTCACTGATGATTAGAAACGTTCTTTTGCTGCCGGTAGGTGTCACAAGCTCAAAACTGGAGTTTATTGATAAATACAAACAATTATTTGGGTTTTAATTTTATTTATACGATTAATCCCCTCTAAATAAAAAGATAAAAAGTAATACGGCTTTGTGCTCTATCGGTTTCACTTGGAGTTTTTCCCAAGTTTTAATTTCTAGTAACTTAATAGTATTACGAAGCACAATATACTATTTCCAGTTCAATCATAAACATTACTCAGTGTGCTGATGTATTAGATGTAACTAAACGTGACACGCAGTTACAGGTGATATAGTGACGAGTTTCAGTTGTTCTAAACATATAACAAACTGATATATTTGTATGTAATGAAGTGAAAAACAAAGGCTTATGTTTTATTTGAAGTAGATGTTATCAGCGCGCGGCTCAGTGCCGAGATAAGCTGAGCGGACCACACAGAGGGATGATTGCGTGCGATACTGAAGGGATACCCCTCACTACTTCGCTTGAAGGGATTGCAGCTCGGGAGTAAAGAATGCCTCAAAAGAAATGGCCCCTTTGATAACATTAAACTAGTTGTGTCGTGGGGCGCCCCCGGCGAGCGCTCTGCTACTCGTAGTAACTGTGTCGCTGGTGGCGAGCGTGACGCGCTCTGCCTACTGTGACATGTGTCGCGTACATATCAACGCAGGACGACTACACGTGGATCTATATTGCTATGAGCAAACAAAGAGTTGTTAACGTAATCCTGCATAGTAAAACAATGGCGTGTTTTGGAGTGTTTGTTATATGTGCCACTCAGTTCTACGAGTATATATACCAAAACAAGTACAACAAGAAAAAGTATAGTCTAGTTGTCAATTTCAGTCTGTCTCCCAAAAATCTAATCAACTAACAAAATTCAAATCTTAATAAATTACAGACTCAGATAAAAGCGCACCTTGTACATCAAACAGTTACCGACATCTTTATCAGATTGTGATAACAGATCAGATGTAATTCATTTGGAGTAGATAATTAATTAGCTTACCAACATGCGAGTAGGTCAACAGTTAGATATTCGTCTTTGTGTGAAGAGGTCTCGGGATCAAATAGCACTCGTCGCATGATTGATCTGCTTCCTCTCCTCACACAAACACTCGACTCACTCTACAGCAACGGTTTGTTCTAGTTGTGTAAGATAATACCTTACTGTAAGTCGTTCTGTATCGTACTGTGAATACGAGGCGTCATTGTAATATATATTTTATTTATATTAACACAAATTGCATGTTAATTAAATATTAATCTAAAATAAATCAATACTGTAATGAAAGAAGTGTGGAAACATTAACTATAGGTCGTATAATAAAACTGCAAAACACACAACAGGACTGAACTCATAGCCAATGAGGTTATTTAATGTCGACCACGTAGCGGTGGAGTGAACGTACACTGTCGATGTGCGGCGGTACCTTCACACTATGTATGACCACCTTGACAATTAGGAGCTTAATCAATAAAGGAAGCTCAGAGCTATGAAAACGTTTGCAGCTGAGGATGTTTTTTGGCTGATATTATAAGGTCTGTCATAGCAGACAGCACTGGATCGCAATCAAATAATATTTAGTTCTATAATAAAAAACACCTCGTGTTCCGTGTACTAACAGTACTGTTACTAAGAAAGTAGTAATGATATTATATTGTTTACATTGCTGAAGATTTTATTGACTCTCAAAAGCAATTACAAATTGTTGATTTGAATAATACAATACAACAGTTATATTTTGAATATTACGGTCCTTGTAATATATCCTCTATCCTCTAAAATTTATTCTACCTATTTTTTTAAAACAACATAATCTTAATCCAATCAAGTACTGTTTTTTTAAGCACTAACGCCAGGTTAGCGCACAACAGATTGTAGAACATGCACCTGTAAGTAGTAAGTAGTAAGTAGTGAACGTGTAGTGGTGAATACAATTAACGACAGATTAACTTATAAGTGTTGTGTGAGGTATATCTGTATCGTATTATGATCGATGTGTATCAATGTTATCACGCCACGTGTGTACGATAACGTGAGCTTTTTGTAACAATGTTTGTGTTCAATCATGTATTGTTTAGATTAGATCTCTGCCGGTGCACGCTAACACGAGCGGGGGTAGGCAGGGGAGGAGCTCGTTTGAATAACTAAATTGTTTCGTTGTGAGGTGTAATTTCAATTGTCGTATTCATGGAGGAAAGTTGTCGCGTCACTCCACATAAATATTCAGTGCTTAGCCTACACCCCCTGCACCCCACACGAGCCCCGCATGACCCCTCGCGGGGACACATTTTGGCTCACAGATTTGAGGTGACTTTTTCATGTTGAGATTTGTCTGTGTAAGGTGGTGCCACCTACACGTACGTTTGTGTAAATAAAGATTATATTTTTGTGTTTTTTTAATAATATAGCATGATTGTTGTGAGTTTATTTAATGCATTGGTTTGGATGTATGAATAGTATTAAGTTAATATTTGCAGACATTTATGTTTATACTATAAGTTTCGTGCTAATAATAAGTTACTTTTAACAGTCGAAGCTACCATATCGGTGCATTACGTTTATAATAGTGAATGTTTACACACAGTTTATATACATGTGCCGCTAATTATTATACAAACATTTATTTACACGTTTACACTTAACGTCATAATCACTTTATTTATTAACTAGCTGACCCGTGCCCACTTCGTTGGGCGGGGCGAAAAAAACGCTTCTCTTTTTAAAACATATTTCATTACTGCTCCTCTCTTATTAGTCACAGCGTGATACTATAGGTATAGCCTATGGCACTCCCCGATAAATGGAATAATTAACACAAAAAGAATTTTAAAAATCGGTTCTGTAGATCCAGAGATTACCCCCTACAACGTCACAAACTTACAAACACACAAACTTTACCTCTTTATAATAAATTAGTATAGAGTATTATCCATGTAACGATGGATGAAGAATACATGGTATTAATCAATAAACCAATTAGCCTATCGCAGTCCACTGCTGGACAAAATGCCTCTCCTAACAAACGCCACAGAACAGGGTCCTCCGCCCTTCGAATTTAGTCCGACCAAGCGATCTTTTTGAGGTAGAATTAATTTATAGTACATACTTACAGGTATTTTACTCCGTGTGGGGACAGAGTAAGAATATAATATGTCACTACCCCTTCTCATTCCATGAGTGTCGTAAAAACCGACTAAGGGACTATCCGTGAATATTATCTTTACGAAATAAAAAGAAGGAAAACTTGAAATTAAACCCCATACCAATCCGTCTGGCCAGCGTGGTATTAGTAGGCCAAGTATCCCTCCGTTACGGGAGGAGGCCCGTCCCTACAGTGGGACATTAATGGGCTCTTATGATGATGACAGGTATTTAAAATAAAAATAAAAATCTTACTTCAACCAAAATGTTGATACTAAGAAAATTCATCTATACTATACTAACATCGCGTTAGACAGATATTTTACGTTAGTCGCGCATTATTTTAAAACTGAGATATCTTTCAAACTAATAATCGGATCTCATCGCTGTAAAGGTCAATTTTGTTTAAAATTAAATAAATATAATGATTAACTAAAGTTGATTAACGTCCGTGCGCGCCCTGACTGGCAAGGCAGACATATTATGTCTTTTCATCATCAAATCTTTGTCCGTGCGATTAAATTTATCTTTAAAAATAGTTTAACGTGTTAACTGTGCAAATAAACAATAGTGATAATAATATTACTGCCGAAATATTAAGAACAAGTGTTATCTCAATAAACTGTGAGCAAAAAGTGACGAAAACATGATGTATATGTGATAAGAGAACTTGAAACAAAAAACAGTATTTGACCGAAAAACCTACGAATATTGAACAATTTGACAACGTATTTCCAAGGTAGGCAGTGTATTGAACTATAATAAAATACTTATTAAGAAAAAATAACATAAGTGACTAATAATACAAAATAATTGACCGTTGTGAAAAAATATTTGAACTTATTGCATACAAACAAGCGCCCCTTGTGAAAAATTTCAACACCAAACATCACAACAAATTATCCTGATAAAACTGCCATCTAGCGAGAAAGAGGATAACCATCAAATACTCTAATATCTTCATATCGATCAACATTTGCAGTACCTAACTTCAACAATAGGTGGCGTTTTCCCAAACAATGGCAGAAAATATAACTTTACGTAAACATCGAAAAACAAATTCTCTAAATGATATTTCGACAGAAAATACTACATTGTTTGATACAACCATTTTAAGTTTACCTGATACCTCATTTAGTACCAACCAAAATGTTTTAGAATTAGAGGAAAAACTACAAGAAATGTCGAATAACATTGAAAGTGCACATCTGGAAATAGATAATCTAAATGCTGAGAATTTAAGACTAAAATCGGATTTACAAAAATGCAGAGCTATAATTGACACATACAAAAAAAATTATTCCTCTGAAAATATAAGTTTAACACCAACCTCTGGACGAAAACGGAGAATGAAACTTGTAAATAAAAAGAAAACGCCTGACGAAAATGAAGAGCAAAATTACACACAAATACGTAAGGATATAGTCGAAGAAAAAGGGATGACAAAAGTAACTTCTGTACAGGTAGTAACGGAGACGAACAACAACCACCAAGCTTCATACCCATATCAAAAAATAAGTCGCAAAGAAAACTTGATACGTCATACAAGCCAATAACAGAAAATAAGAACACACAAGAGAAAAGCATCCAGGCTCCATTGAAGACTAAACGTAAAATATGTATCGTGAGTACCAACAATAGAAATAAGATATTATCTATAGCCAAAAACACATTTCCGGGTGTCGATATGCCATTATATTACACCGGATTGTGACATTGAAATCCTCATTAATAACCTACATTCGAAACTTGTAAATTATACTAGGGACGACTACTGCGTCATTATGATTGGTCAGTCAGACTTTCAAAAAACTAAAGACTATTTTAACATTATACTTAAAATTCGTGAAACTTTGTCAAGTCTCCAACACACTCAAATTATACTATGTCTTCCTACTTATAGGCTTGGTTGCTATTATGGGATGTTTAATTGCAGAGTAGAAACATTTAATAATCTCCTCTATCTTGACATTCTTACACACCAGTATGCCACACTGATGGACTCAAACCTGGACTTATCATGCGATTACACAATGTTTACAAAAAATAAGGGCTGTATCAACAATTATGGAATGAAAAATATTTTTGATAATTTAAAATACTATGTACATGACACGAATGACCATTTATTATCCACTAATTGTAACTTTGATGAAAATAATATCACACATGACTCTATAAAAAATGATAAGTTTTTTCTTTAGTAAATATTTATATATATTACATCAGAATATAGCTGGCCTACTAAGTAAATCAGATTCTCTCTCTGTTTGTCTTAATGAGCTCTTAGAAAAACAGAAATCTGTTGATGTGATATGTATTACGGAGCATTTTATGATCTCGGGCCACGAGGCTAACCTAGACATACCAAATTACTACTTAGCTGCCTGTTATAGTAGAACAAATTGTAAAAGAGGTGGAGCGTGTATACTATTAAAAACAGGGATCTCCTGTAAAGAATTACCGGAGATTGCCAAATTGTCACAGATGAGTAGTTTTGAATGCTGTGCAGTAGAACTTCTAGAATATAGGATAGCGGTAGTCTGTGTTTATAGGACACCTAAGACGGAAAACCTTAATAGATTATTTCAGAAGCTAGAGCAAGTATTGTTAGTAATAAGTAGAAAAAAGTACGTAAATGTAGTGATAGCCGGTGATTTTAATATTGACGTCATGAAAAGTAATAATGTAACATTAGAATTTAAATGCCTTCTTGCGAACTTTAATCTAAAATTAGCTTTAGACCAACCGACGCGCCTAAAAAGCCAAACTTGTATCGATAACTTAGCACATAATTTCTATAAACCTTGCAAAGCTGAAGTTATGGAATTTGCTCTATCTGACCACACAGCTCAGCTACTAACATGTCCAATAAAAAATACGTGTACGCTTAAATACTGGCGAAAGAGACTGCGTGACTACTCAAATGAAAACATCTTAAAATTTAAGGAATGTCTACAAAATCTAACTTTTGATGACATTTATGAAGTAGATGACGCGAACCAAGCATATGATATGTTTATTAAAGAATTTAGGTTGTTTTATGATCTATGTTTTCCCACTCGCATAATCACTATAAATGTTATTAAAAAACCTAAATGGATATCCCACGGTATCAAGGTTTGTAGCAAGAAAAAAAGGAAGCTCTTATGGACATATCGCTATAAACAAACAAAAAAAAACCACGATATCTTTAAGAATTATAATAAAAAATTAAGAAAAATTATAAATTCGACAAAGAAAGCTCAAAATTGCTACAAAATAAAGACTTCCAACAATAAGTCAAAAACTACGTGGGATATTATTATAAATAATAAAAAATATAATTTACCCAAGGATAACATACAAAGATTAAATTTTGGTAGCGGCAGCTTCACTACAGACCCTTTAACAATCGCAAACACCTTCAATAACTATTTTATAGACAAAGTTGTACCTCTTAAAGAATACGGCCAGAAGGTCACCTCTCTCATAAAACCCAGGAAAGACTCTATGTATATGAAGCCAAGCACTCCGCTTGATATTATGAATATAATAAGGGGTTTAAAAAATACGAAAAGTGTGGGTTACGATGAGATAGCAACAAGAATAATAAAGTTTGTGGGTCACATAATATGTCACCACCTAAGCCATATACTAAATTTATGCATTAGTAACGGTACCTACCCCGATTCCTTAAAACTTTCGATAATTAAACCACTACATAAGAAAGACGATAAAGACAGAATAGAGAATTATAGACCGATTGCATTAATATCCATAATATCGAAAATATTTGAAAAATACATATACACACAAGTTTATAGCTATTTAGAAACAAAATCTATACTATGCCCCCAACAAAAGGGCTTTAGACAGAATATGACTATTAATATGGCTATTTATGAATTTCTATCTAATATAATGATAAACATTGACAAACGGACTCCAGTTTGCGCTATATATTGCGACATGACGCAGGCATTTGACTATTTAGATTATAATATTCTTAAAGACAAACTAGAATCTTATGGCATAAGAGGAAATATTTTGAACCTTATCGACTCTTACCTAACAAACAGGAAACAAGTAACAACGGTCTCCAGATTAGACAGTAGAACGAAAACAGAAGTACTCTACACTTCTCTGGAACGCATAAATAAATTTGGTATTCCGCAAGGTAGCGTCATTGGGCCGCTATTATTCAATATCTATATTAATGACTTGCCTAACTCTACTAATCAGCCAATGACTCTTTTTGCCGATGACAGTACAATAACAGTTATGTGTAAAAATCCCGACTCCTATGAAACTGACATTAATAACTCATTGACATGTATAATTTCGTGGTTAAATAATAATAATTTAAAGATAAACTTAAGTAAGACAAACATCATGCATTTTAGTCAACGAGTAGAGACCCCGTCAGAAATAAAAGTAACATATAACGATACATTAATAAAAGAAGTGGACAGTAATAAATTTCTTGGGCTCGTTATCGATAAAAAATTAAATTGGAAAAACCACATTGAGAATCTATGTAATAAACTGAGTAGCTCGTCATATGCTCTATTTAAACTGGCCCCAACAGTTAATGTTGATGCACTATTAACTGCCTATCACGGGTCAGTGGCCTCCATAATAAGATATGGAATATTTTTTTGGGGCAATTCAACTCATAAATTATTAATATTTAAACTCCAGAAAAGGTGTATCCGATCTATGTTCGGACTTAAGGTTACAGATAGTTGTCTACCTTATTTTCAGAATCATGGCATATTAACATTGCCCTCTCTATATATTCTAGAAGTATGTTTATTTGTGAAAACTAACACAACATTGTTTCCACTATTATCCGATACTGTACAACGAAACAGACGAGACCAAAATCAGTTACGTCTGCACAGCTCCAGAACTGCTCTTCTGGGTAGCAGCATATTCTGTATGGCACCTAAAATCTACAATAAGCTTCCAAAAGAGATTAAGGACTTAAATCTTAATCTTTTCAGAAGAAAACTTAAAGAATTGTTGCAGAAAAAATGTTATTATAATATTAATGATTACTTGACTGATAAATTTTAATTTTGTATTATATTATTATTGCTGACTTTCAAATATTTTATTACTAGTGACATTTACTACTATGTCTATTAATTGTGATTTATTTCCTGCATTATTATAGTGACAAATTTAGTAAGGTGACTCAAGCAATGTTTCTTTATCTTTTCAATAGTAAAATCTGTTAATGTAAAACTATCATAATTTGTAATTGACTATTGTACTTATCTCTATTGTGACATTGTTTATATAAATTGAAATAACATTTGCATGCCAATCATGGTAAAACATGTTGAAACGCACTACTTATGTAAAACTATCTGTAAACTACACATGTTTAAAGCAAATAAATATATCTTATCTTATCTTATCTTATCTTATCTTAACGTATTTATTTTGATAAGGGTCGATACCATATACACAAAATACCTTTACAAACAATGCATTTCTTTAAATCAAATTTGATTATTATAAAAAAGGTCGTAGTGAGTCAACCTTAGAAGATAGATATATGCTATCGTTGACTTAATTGTAAAACTTTTTTAAAGGTACAATTCTTTAATACATCATTTCAGTATATCTCCAGACGTTTAAGCAGCAGAAGCAAAATAAACGTTTTTAAGCGTCCCTTTTATAAACATATTTCATTACTGCTCCGCTTCTATAAGTCATAGCGTGATACTATATAGCCTATGACACTCCCCGATAAATGGACTATTCAACACAGAAAGAATTTTTAAAATCGGTTCAGTAGATCCAGAGATTACCCCCTACAACGTCACAAACACACAAACACACAAACTTTACCTCTTTATAATATTATTAAGTATAGATAAAGTTTTAAAACATTTTATTATAATTACTTAGAACAAATAATAAGTACATTATGTTTTAGCTAATTCTTCTGCATTACAGTCAAAACATTTAAGGCATCCATCCTGTCTCTCTCACGTCAGTGCTACTGAGCCGACAAAGAGATGTATTAGATATAGTACGTGCTAGTGTACTGTTATAGTCGGTGTACTATCAGTAGTACAAGTGACGCTCCGTCGTTACAATATATAGCTCAAACTTCAAACTTCAAAATACTTTATTTCATAAAATTTATTACAAATTGTTTGAAATCGTCGTTTACTTAAAATTGAAGCTACATTTAAAATTATAGATCGACACAGACAAACGCTACAGCACTAAGAAAAGCCGCGTTGTAAAAATAAAACCAATCTACTACTCGAATCTACTTGTCTGTCTGTGTTGATCTATAAATTCCAGTTTCCAAATGGTAGGGCCAATGAGAAGAAACCTGGCAAAGAAACTCATGGCAGCTATAGTTTTAATTCAATGTAGTGTTTGTCCTTTTATCAAGTATACTTCAGTACGCAGTATTATATAGTGTACGTCGTTGTGTGAGTGTCGTTGTCACTGTTCAGTGTTGCGCATCACGCAGTTGTTGGTTGTGCATGTAACTACTCGCTATAAAACTACTACTGATATAAAAACCCTCGTATTTCACAACGTAAACTCATAATTTGCGCTCTCATCCGACGCGGCCATTCATCGGAGTGCTACGCTGTGTGCTACGCCGCTACGTCGCTACGGGGCGTAGCGCGGCCCGTAGCAGTGGTCGCCGCCGCCGGAAGCGGAAGTCGTTACCCGGCGGCGCTGTGCGGCCGCGCCCTCTGTCGACCAGCACGTAGCGCACACTGTGTGTACAGCACTGTGCGCCTGCACACTGCGCCTCGTGCTCGGACAGTGCCTCACTCATATGTATGTATGTGATTACATTCCCTGGACAATGCCGGTAGCCTGTCAATTGGCTCCCCTATACATACGAAACATCCAATTGTTAATCTTTTGAAAAAAAAAACCAATTCCTGTCTCTAATTAATTACGAGTACACAACATATTTCACTTAATTTTTTACCCAAACAACGTCGCTTAAATGGTTCCGTTGGTACTAAGTAAACCACTCACCATGTCCATGTCCCATGATGTATTTTTCTTTATTAAAACGTATCTACAGAGCTAAATTAGCGGCACAACCTGTAACAAGTTTAGTATTATATCATGGTCATCATACATACATAGGTACTTAGCTCATATACTCGTACATCAGCAACATTTAAAAACTAAGTTTTATTTACCTCTAGTATACTAGCTGATGCCCGCGACTTCACCCGTGTTGTGTCTGTAAGTAACTTAAGTGTTATTTTACTTTCTAAACTACCTATATTCCAAATTTCATCAAAATCCATTCAGTAGTTTTGGTGTTAAAGAGTAACAAACATCCATCCATACATCCTCACAAACTTTTGTATTTAAAATATTAGTAGGATTGCGATCGATTGTTTACAAAGAGTTCGATGTCGGCACATCTCTTTGTGTATCTGTACCCAGAGCAAAGATGGCGGCGGATCAAAGATCTACTCAATTATATTAATTAGATCTCGAGTTCCCACCCTCCCTCGCACACCACCACCACAACCTTTATGAGATCTATTGAATTAGTAAAGAGACACAAATCGACCATTACCAACCTACCTCGGCAGTAAACTAGTCATATCTACGACTGCTGTGCACGAGGTCGCGGGTTCTTATCCCACATTATACTTGTTGTTACTTAATTGAGTGATCTATACATATACTATTTTCCTGGGTGTATATGTTCCTTCTGTCCGTAAATTAAAAATTATGAAAAGAAAATGCAATGATCGCTCTCTAAAATACAAGCAATTAGAGAAGAGAGTCAAGTCGAGCATTATACGCGTAATGTAAACATAGCTCAGACTGAACTAGTTCAATACAAAGCAAACTGTATTAGAGCGCTCAGCTCAGTGTTGCTCAGTAGTTGTAGTACCTGCGAGTGTTAGCACACCTCGCACTTGTCTGTAGTTAGTCTCTGTATGTACCGGACTCACAGATATAAACTCTGACGTAGCCGACGTCATCTCCGAGTGTTCCCGCTATCAGATATTGATAAACTGTTACAGTTCCTAACTTTATACTAATTCTGACAACTAACTGACATTACCTTCAGTACTGCACTGTGCACGCTCTGCATCCAGTACATTATACATACTGCAGACATTTGTAGCTTCTGCTGTGATGTGGATATTCGATCTAATACGCTTCTCAGTTGTAGTTTGATATAAGATAGCCTGTCAAATGATAACGATATCATTCTGTACAAGTCTTTAACTAGATCGCATTGCGATTTTATCAGTTTTAATTTATGATCAAACAAACGAATTTAGTTTAATAAATGGAAGAACCTTCTGGCAATGCCATATACCTACTTAAAACTACTATTTCAGGTTAACGATTTACCGCCTTACTTAGTCAATGGATTAGCATAAATTCTTACGATTTTGTTTGGCATAAGGTTGGTTTAACTAATAAAAATTTCGCTCAACAGTGATTAAATTTTAGAGGCGTTTATGAGTAAGGGGGATAATTAATATTTATTTGTGTAATTTTATACTTAGTACATTATTAAAGTTCAATGCTCCATATTTACTATGAACGTGGAATTATTATTTCTATGGAATAGTAGAATATATTGAGTATTAGAAAATTGGAAGTAACTCTGGTAAATCATTGTAAAATATGGTTTAATGAAGCTTAAATATATACAATATACCTAAAGTGTGCGGAGTAGTGTCGCGGTGTCGATTACATCAGCTACTCATTACGTTGTAGAACGTTCACTAACACTTGTGAGCGCGACTGTTCTTATTACTTACACCTGCTATACTTACATGCATTACATGCGTGCGTGTGTAGGTTTATACTAATTAATAAGACGAGACTCGTACGCATTGCAAGTGATTTCTACATAAGAATTCGATAACTGAACATGAGGTTTATATCTACACATATTACCGGAGGCGAAAGAGTACTGCAATTATTACGGATTTCCCATAGGAGATGAAGACTCTAATTTACAACATCGCTGCGCCTGCAGTTACCTAAAAAGCATGATAGTTTTTGAGAAAACCTGGCCTGCTTGGAATGAATAAGAATGCGTAACTAAGTATGGTTAAGTATACAAATCGACGTCCCCGGGCAATAACCCAGTAATAGTATATTACTGGAATTTTTTTTTATTTGTTATTTAGCATCTGTGGGTTAGAACTCATGTATGTAATTTTTTATAGATTTTTTCTGCGGTTAATTACGAAACTATGATCAATGACAGTTTTATTGCATGGAACTTTCATCGCATTTTTATACTGCAAAAATCAATTAATACAATATAACTTTATAAATTTTATAACTGTTATTTGGTATTATAGTAATACTGGAAAATAATTCTTGTAAAGTTTTGGTTATCGCGATTACAAGTTTATTGCCTTGAAATATGAGGCAGATGTTTTCGGTAATGGTTGGTAGCAGTATTCATACGAATTAAAATACACGATAAAACGTTTGTACTGGCTCATCACAAACACTTTTTGACCTGTATCGCACATTACGTAGGCGATTTAAAAATTATTTTGATGAAAAATCTTATTATGTTAAACTTTATTAACGATTCTAAATAAGAATTAAAAAAAAAAAACTATATACAAAAGATTTACGCGGTATAATGACCCAAGTAGACTGTTTTTTTCGTGTCAAATTTAAGTTATTAAACTTAATTGTTATAAAACAATTTAAGGATTAATTTCGATTAAATGTTATTGTCCACAGCTGGACATAGGCCTCCTCCACTTATTGCCACCTTGTGCGGTCCTGTGCCTCCCTCGTCCATCGGTTTCCCGCCGTCCTAATTAGGTCGTCGGTCTACCGTGTGAGTGGTCTCCCCATCCTGCGCTTTCAGTACGCGGTCGCCACGCCAGAACCTTTATGCTCCAACAGCTGTAGGCCGGGCAATTTTGAGCGCTATGTAGGTCACTTTAATTCTCTTGCGAATCACCTCATTTCTGATTTAATCACGCAGGTTTACTAACAATTGCTCTCTCAATTGCCCTTTGAGTGACCATGAGCCTTCCGAGAAGGCCCATAGTTAGCGACCAAGTCTCTGATCCGTAAGGTTTGGCTGATATTATAAAATGTTATTGTGTGCATCAAGCAGCGGCGCTATTTAATCAGAGAGAAAATGTTAAGAGTAGTAGGCTAGGCAAGCTCCTGCCTGCGGCTACTGAGCGGAGTATTTATTGCAAAAGAGACGACTATAGTGGGCTCGTAAACATTTGCTCTGGAAAGATAAGCTGTTCTGGTGTTCGGTAATGGTGTTTACAGATGAGTCCCTGTTCGATTTTCACTCGGATTCACGTAGAGGATGTGTTTCGCGAGTTCCTAGTCGTGTTAGCTATCTGCAACATCCTCAGGAAGTCTTTATAAACCACGACAAAGGTATAATATTTTTGTATAACCTGCCGCAGCGTATGCTTGTGGTATATTATATAGTATAGTTTTTTTACCGAACCGGCTTGTTCGGAAGGCTGGAAGTCATCCAGTCTGCGTTCGAGACTTTCGTGATAACTTTCAGGTACGATTTGTAGACGTTAGGCAGAAGAAAGAGTCATGGGTCTGTAATTCTAATGAGCCTAGAACGAGTTCTGCGCCGGCCTTCAGTAATAAAACCTTGTCGTCCTTAAGTTGTCGGAGAGTAGGTGTTATTAATCTAACCCAAATTGACGACCGTGATTTTGTCAGTAGGGTGTCGAGTTAACTTAACTTTTGGATCTCATCCTAGATAATTAACAGGTGTCTTCTAACATCTCAAAATTCTCGGCAAACCGTTTCATTTGATATACCCATATTGCAGAAGAGTATAAAAAAACTATTTCGACATGTTAGAATATTTTTCAAATTATTCTCGATGGGATCTTTTATTTGATACCCCTAATATGGGTATATTTTTTACTTATATTATGAGTAAATATAGTATAGAGTACTGCTATGTATGGCATTAGAATGTGGCAAAAAAAGGCTGTAAAGAAATTGGTAGTTGTTTGTTGTTAAAATAATTAATTACAATATCGAACTACTCTGATGTGTGCTACGGGGAGAATAAAAATAGGTACACAACTGTATACTGAATAGTACACCATAACAGAAATCGAGCAATCTGATGATTCAGACATCAAAAAAATTAGTTACTCCTATCTATTGGCGTCGGAATTCATATGGAAATGTTATTCGTTGATCTGATTTCATGTACCGCCTACACAACCAGGTAAGATTTATTTTAAATACGATTTTGATAAAGAATATTTGGAGTTAGACACCTAACACATAACTCAAATTAGACTACGGGGACGAAAACCTAAACCAGGCTCACCGATTGAAGATATTGCGCTAGAACCGGCTTATCATCAACCTTTTCCAATTAGCAATGCACTCCATACAGATTTACATTCCTTGTGCAATAGTGGAGGCATTCCAAGACACTACTATATTTTTTACAAATCATCTGACGTATTCTCAAGATAATATTAGCAACTTACTTACTGAAGAAAAGTCGGATAGTGAAAATTGACAACATTCAATTTTAATTTCATATTTTTAATGCCATATTATATTTTTTATTTGATTTTACTAACTATACCTAATATAGAAGACTGTTTGTATTATTATGTTTGATGTGTATTGGTTTTTTTTAAAAAACCGCCATAATTTTGTGGTTATGTGTAGTTTTGTTTCAAAAAAGACTTGTCAAAATATATCAGTATACATAAGATACAGTTCAAATACAAAAAGTTTATTGCGGTACTAGATATTTACTGTTTAGAGACGCTTTAGATTTCACGGCAATAAGCCAGTAATAGAACGTTACCATTTCTATGTTCATTGAAAAAGTTGGTTAGAGAACACAGTAAATAGTCATTATTTTTTCGCTGGAACGCGCCCTTCAATTCAATATCCCAAGTAATTAGCTCCGTATTAAAAAAATAGTTTTCACCATCCTAATCAGTTATTTAACTTTGAAAAATATACCCAACTTGTTCAATAAACTCAGTGATAACCAATTTATAATAATAATCATCGTTTATTGGAATAAAATTGTGATACAAAGTTATAAAAAAGTGCAAATTCATTGATACGTGATACTCAGTGTATGGAACTCTCGTTCTTATTTGCAGTGCATAGAGGCTAAAGTTGTGTGGACTTTGTAAGTTTCGAATGTAATGCTTGCGTTCCATATACTTCATAATACAACATTATAAGCACAGTCGACATATCTTTGTTATTTCAAAATGGAGTTTATTTGTTGTCGATTAAGCAGCAAGAATGCAAAAAAGGAACTGGTATGTAGTAAGTGTAACGATAATTACCATACTAAGTGCATATTTCCTGATAAGAAAGGCAAGTTGACACCAGCTGATAAGCAACTACTGGCATCCTGGTTGTGTCCTGAGTGTTCCATAGTTGGCCTAAGGGACAATGGAGATGAAACACCAGTACGAGCCAACTATAAAACGAGTTTTCCTATAGCACGCCCAGAAACTTCACCTGCTTCACCAACCCATGGAAATGTTACCCTACGAAAAAATCAGCCTGAAGTTACTGATGACTTAATTTCGGTATCAAAAGAAACCTTACGTAGCATTGTCAAGGAGGAAATCAATGCCGCCTTCTCCTGTTTAAACGGTACCCTCGTAGAACTAAAGACTCAAGTTAATGATCTCAAAAGCACTGTCACGTTTTTAAGTGAGAAGTATGACTCATTACTAAAGAGAATGAAATGTGTGGAGGAAAAATCAAAAACTATAAACGCCCTAGAGTTGGAAGTTAAGGAGATAAAAAGTCAAATCATAGTTACTAATAATAACATAGAAAGGCAAGAACAATGGAGTAGGCGGTCTAATATTGAAATCGTTGGAGTGCCGGAGAAGAAGGATGAAAACATAATTAATGTACTGACAAAACTAGCCTCAATAGCCAAATGCCCCTTTGATCCCAGGACTGATATTGATTTCGTGACAAGAGTAGCACACATGAATAAGGACCTCAAGAAACCGAAACCAATTGTAGTACGGTTCCTCGCCAGATACATAAAAGATGAATTCTTATCAAGATTGAGAGAAAACAAAGATTTGAAAGCATGTGACATTGGTTTCACTAATAACACGTCTCGTATATATATTAATGATCACTTGACAAGTGACAAGAAATTATTGCTGAATAAAGTCAAAAAGTTAGCTCAAGAAAAAAACTATAAGTTTGTTTGGGTAAAAAATGGCTCGATACTGGCAAGAAAAAACGACTCAAGCGCGGCAATTCATCTGTCATCTCTGGATGACTTAAAAAAATTAGTTTAGGAAGTTTTGTTATTTTTTTTAAATACTTATTTGTTTTTGTTTTAATTTGTAACTTTACGATTGAGTTATCCTTAGCTGTTGTTAGGTTATACTTTTCCAGGGGCCATATGGAATGCATACATGTAATAAATGTCACAATATGGATTGTTTACAGTATTATTAGAGATTTCAACTCTCCGAGTGCTATCATTTTAAATTGTATAGAAAGGTATATAAGAATTGTATTGTTAAGTTTTTACAGTGATTCGTAGTATAAATATTTACTATCAAAATGTTCGTGGTTTACGAACTAAAACTAACGTATTTTTTAATAATTTATTACTTTGTTCTTACGATGTTGTTTGTCTGAGTGAGACGTGGTTATTGCCTGGCATATTTAATGCTGAATTATTCGATGATAGGTACAATGTTTACAGATGTAATAGGGATTATGCCTCTAGGTCTGACAAAATGGGTGGTGGAGTTCTAATTGCGGTCAGAAAGGGCATTGAGATTGCTGACTTTAATATTACCCCATCAAATGATTTTATGTCGGCTGACATATTGTCATTGAGTATTAAAATTGGAGAACATTCATGTAACTCAAAAATTAGACTGTATTGTTGTTATTTTCCACAGAATAATAATCAACTTAATCATGAAGATGCATTCTATGATAGTGTTGGCCGGTCTGTTATTGCTTTTCCTAATGACAAATTTCTGATATTGGGGGATTTTAATGTGAGAAATGCGGTCTGGGTGGCAGTTGAGCATAATAATGAAGCTATCCTAAATTTGACAAATAGCAATGTGGATGCCCTGGTAAGTGCCTTATCACATTTTATGTCTTACAACCATTTTAAACAGTACAATTTAATACATAACTCTAATGATAGGCAACTTGATCTTGTAATGGGAAATATAGTCTGTAATGTCTCAAAATCAACATCACCTCTTGTAACTGAGGATTTGCACCATCCTGCTCTGGATATTTCTACCAGTAATATACACTTTAAGTCATTGCATTCACCACCAAGACTGGTGCGAATGTTTAGAAGTGCAGACTATGACATTATAAATAACTTGATTTCTGCTGCTGATTGGGATTCTATTCTTGATAAGTATGATATAGACCAGGCCTTGATGGAGTTCTATGAAACTTTGAATAACATTATTGAGACTCATGTACCTGTCAAAACTGTACACAGTGACAATAAATTTCCACTATGGTATTCATCGGCCTTAAAAAAAATTATAAAAGAAAAATTGAAATACCATAAAAAATGGAAGCGGTTCGGTCATTTTGCAGACTATTCAAGTTTTGTACTTTTAAGAGACAGGCAGAAACGAGTAGCTAAAGAGTGTTTCGATAATTATATACAAAAAACAGAAAATATTATTGCAAAAAATAGCAAACATTTCTGGGCTTATGTTAATTCCAAAAAGAAAACTGATAATTTGCCTGACAGATTACATTTAGAAAATATTACTTCCTCTGATGGTAAGGCAATCTCAGATCTGTTCAATACTCATTTTAGTTCTTCATTTGAAAATGTAGATGTAACTCCTCCAGTTAACAACAATATTTATAGTAATGCAGCATTGAATATTGCCGAAATTAGCGTCCCACTAAATACTGTTACTAAATATTTGAAAAATTTAGACATTGATAAGGGTTCTGGCCCTGATGGCATTCCTCCCTTGTTTCTGCAGAAGTGTTGTGAAGCTCTATCAATTCCACTTTGCAAATTATTTAATTGGTCTATTCGGTCTGGTATCATGCCATTGTTATGGAAGCAGTCTTATGTGGTACCAATTTTTAAAAATGGAGATAAGCATGATATTAAAAATTACCGTCCCATTTCTAAGCTTAGCGATATACCTAAACTATTTGAGCATATTATCTGTGATATGATCACCCCTCTTATAAGACCTATTCTCATACCTGAACAACATGGATTTATTTCTCAGAAGTCTACCGAGACGAACTTATGTGAATTTGTTGACAATATAACCATCGCTATGGATAAGGGCTTTCAGGTGGATGTTATTTATACTGACTACTCCAAGGCATTTGATAAGGTTTCACATAAAATCCTAATAAGCAAACTTGAGCAAATCGGTGTGCACGGTGATCTTCTTAGATGGCTTGAATCTTACCTACGAGACCGTAGTCAGGCTGTGACCATTAAAGGCTTCTGCTCTACATTTACACCTGTAACCTCGGGCGTACCGCAGGGCTCGCATCTCGGACCACTCTTATTTAATATATATATAAATGATGTCTACTTAAATTTCAATCATTCTAACTTTATTTTATATGCTGATGACAAAAAAATATTTAAGGTAATAAAAACTGTTGAGGATTGTCACAACCTTCAACAAGACATTAATAATTTATGTAATTACTGTAAGAATAATATGTTATACCTTAATATTGATAAGTGTAATGTCATAACATTTACTAGGAAAAATAAATATATAGAATACAGCTACAAAATAGATAATGAAAATATTAAGAGAGTGTCCGAGGTGCGGGACCTAGGTGTCCTGTTGGATAGTAAATTAATTTTTGATAGGCATGTAACACCATAACAAATAAAGCGTTCAAAATGTTGGGCTTTGTACTGCGAATCACAAAAGATTTTAAGCATGTATCCACACTGTTGCTTTTGTATAAGACTCTTATCAGACCCATACTTGAGTATGGTTCTACAGTGTGGAATCCTCAATACAATGTATATATTAACCAAATACAGAGTATTCAAAATAAATTTAATAAGCATATCGCTTGGAGAAACATATGTTTAGAAGAAATACCCGACTTACCATCTTTAGAAACACGTAGAAATGAGAGAGATTTACTTTTTCTGTACAAAATAATAAGAAACCACTTGGACTCAACTTACCTTTTAAATAGAATAGGTTTAGTGTGTCCACGTATTACTGCTAGAAAGAAAATTGTATTCCATATTCCCTCTTTTAGAACAAATTATGCTAAAAATTCATTTATATATAGATCATGTCACTCATTTAATAACCTGAATGTTAGTAATAATGGAGCCATTGATATTTTTGTACTTTCCTTACCTAAATTTAAAAACTTAATTCATGACTGTCTGGTCCCTACAGTCAACTAAATACTTTTTGTTTTGTTTTTAATTTACTTGTATATGTATCTATATTAGTATAAGTATATATATATATAATAATATTGTCTTTTAGGCGCTATGTATGCATATTTAAGAGTGGAAACTGTTTTGGTTTAAGTGTAGTTTATAAGCATAATAAGACTGTATGTTATAACTGTTTGTTTCCCAAATATATAAATAAATAAATTATTGTACTATTAAATTTGATAAAAATACCGCAATAATCTTGTAAGTTGATATTACTGGCTTCATCTTTATTATTTTAAACGGTAAGATACAATTACTGTTAAAACGTTTCAAAAACATTTTATGTAACAGTGACTTTTATGTATTACATAAACCTTTGAATATATAATGTAACTGTAATACTGTAAATTGATTCTTTTAAAAATTAGCTTTCATTTGATACATTGAACATGGTATAATAATGTTTTGTTAAAGAGATATGGTTAAAAATCACAAAATATTTTTTCCTGTAAAATTTGATTTTTGCGATTACGTGGTTATTGCCCGGTGACGTCGAAATAGCCTACCCATATTAAACAAAACGTAATAATGGCTTATGAACCATGCGTCTGTGTGTATGTGTGTGTGTGTGTGTGTGTGTGTATGTGTGTGTATGTATAGGTTAAAGAGATGCACACACCAGCTGGACAATATAGTTATGTGAGCGATTCAATACAAACGTAGTGACAGATGCACTAATTGTTTATTAGTGCTTGAACTGTGTGTGACGTCATCTATACACGACATTACACGTGTACTTAGTTATAATATACATCATATTGTAGTACCAGCTGTACTTTACTACTAGCAGAGCTCTCGAGCAAGAAATTGTTTGGTCCGAGAACAAATAATCAACGTCCTTTCGAGCAGTAGTGTGAAAATATTACTGTGTTTAGGTAGCAGAGTACAGTAGGTAGTAACATTACAGACCGATCACACTTGACGAACCCAGAGCAACTCTATACTTTATATATTTCTATCTTAGAGTTACTCTGAATCTGGTACAAACAAGCGAGGAGCGACTTGTCCGTCAATAAGTACAGGATAACAACAACTCTCATCGATCACAATTAGCGAACAGATTTAACAAAGTGAATCATAATATTACTAAAGTAGCGATCCCTCATTCATTTGATCAAGTATCAACAAACAAAACATTCTTGTGTAATAGACTCCTTCCTGCATAACACAGAGCCTCCTGCTCGTGCAGGCTTCAACGTAGTACTCGCGTGCGATAAAAGAGGTAATTTATGTTAAGCGTGCATTCCTCGTGTGTAATTAATAGGTCGTCCAATCTGTACGTGTGGGGTGTCAATATATCTAAATATTCATCAGGGTGGGGCCTCATTTACTAGACATTAATTACATCCCCCCACCTCCCTCCTCCACCCTACTGCAGCGTGCAAACGAGCGGACGTTTTAATATTCGCGACGCGTAGCGGCCCGTAGCAGCGCGTAGCGGCCGCGTAGCACACCTGCACACCTCTACGATTATCTCGTAGCAGCGATTACAAGTGAAGCGTAGAGACAATGAGGAGTGTGTCGCTATCCCTGTCTGGCGCGGTAGGTGTGAGCGAGAGGTAACACACACCATGTCAGACCAGGTCTAGGTCAGTGCTACACGACGCCGACGTAAAGCCTCCATCAGACGTGGACTAATGCGCGCGTTGACCGCCAGGGGGCGATATTTATTGTCGTACTTTACTAGTACCGGTCTGTACTCACTACGTTGTATGTATTCACTTAGGTTTATCACTTTATTTCAGACTTTACATTGTATGGAAATTTGGATCTTGATTTTGATTACTGATTATACGCTGTAATTAGTAATTAAAAAGTGATTTACTTAAGCTATAATTCAAGAACATATGTAAATTGAATAAATGATTTGATTTTGTTTTCTTTTTAGTTAATACAAAAGTAAAAACTGTTAATACATTCAATATACGCACAAGTTACAATCTGTATTATTTTTATGTATTGCGAGGGCTATACAACGGCGGGCCTCGCTCGATGGACGACATAAACAAACCTTACCATTAGTTCTTCCGGTCTAGCTCGAGGGACCTCGCTGGATAGACACACAGTGCTTCTCCAAAGTAATTTTGACTCACTAATATAGGGTTACATTAACATACTAGTATTATTCTCCTTGTATTCACTATAACAAGCAATATGTAATGAGTGGACGTGAACAAGTTAGTAGGTAGAGCAACCTTGAACCAACTTCCACCACCCTTTCACCTAATTGTTATCAATTGTGTTAGTATGGCTGGTATTCATTTTCACGACATTTAAAGATGTCCATCTAGTAGTTTAGTATTAGTAACAATAGTGCTAGTTCTATTAAATACATGCAGTTATGTGCGATGCAACAATACTAGGTATCAGAGTAAATACACTGACAGAAGTTAGTCTATAGTTCGTTTTGGAAAAGAATTGGTCCCAGCAAGCGAGATACATGGTCTAACAATCATTGGTGCTTGTTCCTTCTTATCAGTGTTTTAACATCTGAATCTCTTTGAATTGGCGGTGAGGTTTGTATCAGTAAACTTTTAAAGATGCCAACATATCAATACTGCAGTCTTTGGAAAGCCCCTTCACAAAATATTTCATTCTACAAGTTACTCATTTGCACAAAAGATTGCCTCAACATTAATATCAGGCATTTTTATTAGTTACTACACAGAAAAGAAATTACTGTCTGTATTGTGCTGTGGCTGTGAATGCTGCTGTCTAATGCCGCGTACACACTTGTGCAACACAACATGCAATGCAACAAGGAATGCCGTCTACACTATCGCAACGTATCATGTAATGTAACAAAATTCCCATAGTGTGGACGTCTCGCGCGCACGAACTTCGCATTGCAACTCGTGCGCGCTGCGATCCACAATTTGTCGGTTTTTTCGCCGCCACACGCGGGGCACGGTGTGCGCGGAGCGTCAGTGTGGACGCGTTGTGTCAACGTTCACAAAGGAACTTACTACTGACTGAGCTATGTTCGATGTTCGCCGCACGCATGCCGGGAACAGACGTGAGTACGTACATGCGCGGGTCGTGCGCGCACTGCGTCCACACTTGTGAAATGCTCGTTTGATGTTGCATTGCATGTTGTGTTCCACCAATGTGTACGCGGTATAATAGTCTGCTCCTACAATTCTACAGTTATTCAACATTCTATATAATGTCGACATCCTCTCGCCAATGTAATCTATATCTATACTAATATTATAAAGAGGTAAAGTTTGTGTGTTTGTTTGTTTGTGTGTTTGTGACGTTGTAGGGGGTAATCTCTGGATCTACTGAACCGATTTTAAAAATTCTTTCTGTGTTGAATAGTCCATTTATCGGGGAGTGTCATAGGCTATATAGTATTACGCTATGACTTATAGAAGCGGAGCAGTAATGAAATATGTTTATAAAAAGGACGCTTAAAAACGTTTATTTTGCTTCTGCTGCTTAAACGTCTGGAGATATACTGAAATGATGTATTAAAGAATTGTACCTTTAAAAAAGTTTTACAATTAAGTCAACGATAGCATATATCTATCTTCTAAGGTTGACTCACTACGACCTTTTTTATAATAATCAAATTTGATTTAAAGAAATGCATTGTTTGTAAAGGTATTTTGTGTATATGGTATCGACCCTTATCAAAATAAATACGCTAATCATTATATTTATTTAATTTTAAACAAAATTGACCTTTACAGCGATGAGATCCGATTATTAGTTTGAAAGATATCTCAGTTTTAAAATAATGCGCGACTAACGTAAAATATCTGTCTAACGCGATGTTAGTATAGTATAGATGAATTTTCTTAGTATCAACATTTTGGTTGGAGTAAGATTTTTATTTTTATTTTAAATACCTGTCATCATCATAACAGCCCATTAATGTCCCACTGTAGGGACGGGCCCCGTAACGGAGGGATACTTGGCCTACTAATACCACGATGGCCAGACGGATTGGTATGGGGTTTAATTTCAAGTTTTCCTTCTTTTTATTTCGTAAAGATAATATTCACGGATAGTCCCTTAGTCGGTTTTTACGACACCCATGGAATGAGAAGGGGTAGTGACATATTATATTCTTACTCCGTCCCCACACGGAGTTAAATACCTGTAAGTATGTACTATAAATTAATTCTACCTCAAAAAGATCGCTTGGTCGGACTAAATTCGAAGGGCGGAGGACCCTGTTCTGTGGCCTTTGTTAGGAGAGGCATTTTGTCCAGCAGTGGACTGCGATAGGCTAATTGGTTTATTGATTAATACCATGTATTCTTCATCCATCGTTACATGGATAATACTCTATACTTATTTATTATAAAGAGGTAAAGTTTGTGTGTTTGTAAGTTTGTGACGTTGTAGGGGGTAATCTCTGGATCTACAGAACCGATTTTTTAAATTCTTTTTGTGTTAATTATTCCATTTATCGGGGAGTGCCATAGGCTATACCTATAGTATCACGCTATGACTAATAAGAGAGGAGCAGTAATGAAATATGTTTTAAAAAGAGAAGCGTGTTTTTCGCCCCGCCCAACGAAGTGGGCACGGGTCAGCTAGTATACTATAAAACATTCTAGTAGTAACCATATACATAGAATAGAGAATAATAAGTGTCCACACTACACCAACCACAGAAATCTAACTTTGTTCAGATATCTGTGACACCAACACTATGGTATCATTAACCACTTACACACTCATATTATACAATTCTCAGAAACAAATAAAATGCAGCAGAACGGTAGAACATTAATATAAAGTTCACAAGTTAATAGCATCTCTCTTAGAGCTGATCTGTCCGAGGCGAGGATTAAGCGCTCGTAATGAAGTAGCGTCGCGGTGACGTGTGCCCGCCCTCCACCGCGCTGATTGCTTCCTGCGAGGGACGAGAGCTGCTGATCACCACCTCGTATATCACTCTGTGCGCATGTGTCCAGTCCGTGTGAGAGCTTCATTCATAAAGGTGAAATGAAATTAATAAAAATGAATTAAAGAAAGATTGAAGACTTGATAGATAAACTTATAACATACTCAGTGTAGTAATACTAGACTAATTGAAGGAAACTTATCATTACATAAGCCCCAAAATAATCCATCTGTTCAGCTTCACATTGAGATAACTATAAATATCGTTAGTCATCATTTATTATTAAAATTTCCAAGTACTTGATGAAGATGGTAAAAACCCTAGCTTATCAAGCTATCACTACAGTATCTTTGCCAAATTTTATAGAAACCCCCAACTTATTCATCACCAGCACCAATGAAATAAGGTTTTGTCAATGAAAAAAGGTGTATAAAATGCAGCAGTACAGTTTGTCACGTCGCCGTCGCTTCTTCTCTACTAACGCTTTGGAAGCGGTGGTAAAGTTTTCTAAACTTTGAAATGTTTATAAACTTAGGTTAAGTAGTATTAGATGACGTCATAAGGATACAATAAGATTGTACTATTTTGAATAAAGATATTTGAATTGGAGTTTGGAGACCTTCTAGTACGTAAAACAACAATGGCAGCGCTCCATACATTGTTTTATGTTATTCTCAAAAAAAGCGTCTTAATGTGACAAAATAGAAACTTCTGAGAAGCAAACAATTTTAGATTTTATCTTTAGAAAATAAGCAAAACTCCAAAGAATTCATCGAAGAGTAAACGTCAGAACTATTTATAAATGTACTCTGTGGTCTACCAATATAATGATCTCTGTGTTCATAACAAACAAAACTTCATACTTAGCAACCGGACCGGAACTGAAGGTCACAATTATTGTCTTTTAGGCAATTTGAATTCCTACTAAATAAATAGGTAATAACAATACGTATGTATTAGTAACTAACCTAAATGTGATTTAAATAAATAAAAAGTTAATTGATATACATAATCAGATTAGGGATGATTTAGTTATTTTATTATTATAAAAAAGTTACGTACATAACAATATTTCTTACGAAAGACATTGAATACCACTTGAAAGAAACCAATTCAATTCTTTTATTCACATAATTTTTGTGTACAGTATACAGATATACATATATACAGAATGAGTGCGTGATTTTGTTAGTGCTTATCAGTACAACGTTGTCGGTGAGTAGGTACAAAGAGCGCGCGGACGCTCTGTGCCCTTGTTCATAGTCCACGTTGTATTATATTGTTATTTCATTAGTGTCCTTACGTCACGACCGTCATGGACTGACTTTGACGAAAGGGAATTAATCAGCCAGCTATCAGCCAGTCAAGCCACGAAAGTATATAATAAATAATTGTTTGAGTGAATCATTCTCTTATCCGCCTAGTTGAACCTATCAAGAAGATTGTAAGACCAAACACACTTGCTGCAAGTGGTGTTTATCTCTTTCCCTCCACATTTGTGCCATGTCACGCGTGATCCTGTGAAAACTTGTTAGCCTCACTATACAACTACTTAATCAGTTTGATTATTGTTTTGATTACAATAATCTGTAGATTTGTTAGCAGTTATAAATGTATACAGTACACGGTAGTTTAAACAATGACTATTCAAATACTTGCGACGTGTGTGTGTGTGTGTGTGCACCTCACCGTGCGTCGTGACGCGCCATGCTGCAACACGGACAAGTCACTCTGTGCAAAGTTAAATGAGATGACAACAGTCTCGTACGACACCTAGATAACACCGCATTGTTATGTAAATGATCACGGACATGATAACGTTATCAGCTGATAGGAGCCCCGCCCCGCGCGCCCGCCACACTCTTACACAGAGATAACACGCTGGTATCGGTAATCTTACATTGTACACATATGTACGACTGCCGATCAATCGATGTCGCTAATCACACGATAACAAAACTAAGTATTAACTGTATATTACTCTATAATCTTTCATATTTAATCGCTCTTATCAAATAATTCTGCTGCGTTATTCCCCATACATTAGAAATAAAGAGTTGCAAAATCGAAACCGTGATTATATTGAAATGCTATTTTAGCGTGATTATCATTCATATAAATATTATCACGAATTGCGATGAGAATGAGAATCATTTTCCAATAATCGTCATCCATTTTGCGACTGATTATACTGTAAACACGACATTATCAAACAAATATTTAGCCTAATGCCATAGTACAAATATATAATGCTTTAGCCTTGTATACTTTAAGGATCATTCTATTAAAATTAATGCATTATCTAGCGTAAGAGAAACGAGTATGTTGAGATATAGAATATATAAGTTCATAGGATCTGTCAAGTAAGGAATTGTGCGTAAGATATTTGGAAGCTTTTCATACGTACTTTTTACAAGATTAACAATATTTCTATCTAAACAAACGTTATGTATGTTTTTATGTAAAAAAATTAATACAAACCAAATATTTACTGATTTTGGGATTAACAGGCGGATGTGCGAAAAACATTATAGTTATTTATATGATTGTAATAATAATTCGACATAAGCATTTAATAGTTGCTTTATTGACGTCAATAAATTCTAAGAACAGAGTATTAAATATTTAATAGGCATATAAAACTGAACATGTATGTATGTATGTATGCAAATACCTTTGATAACATATAAGGACACGATAACATTGATGTATAAGATAACATCAGTAGCGTCTTATCACAAACAAGCGAAAATGATAACAAACATGAGTGACCGCCAAACACAGGTGAAGTGAAGGCTCGTCGCACAGGCGCCGGCGGCACACAGCTCACACGTACGAGGTCGCCGATACGAACACCTCACATGTCACTAGATATAACTAAACATCTACGTATCTCTCACTTATTTGTACTTTCACCTTGTCCTCATAAATAGTTAGCTACATTACAACATTCTAATTAGTTTAGATAATACTATTATGACGTACTTTATGTATTAGATAGTCACGATATCACAAAATATTATGTTGTGTAATAGATGATTACATGTGTTCCAATTTATATAATCATCAGCCCACACCACTTCTGGGTCATCGAATAATCCGTATCTATTTATATATCTATGAAACGTTTTATTTCATTAATAAGAAACTTCATTTTAGAAATGTTTTAATGAATGTAGACTTTTCACTTAGGTATAAATAAATACCAAACTGTCTTTGTTTCTAAAACTTCCAAAGTAGAACCACAACTTGCACTCAGTCATTTATCAGAGCCTTGCAGAAGTAACCCAAAACCTGTTCAGTCTTCAGCACGAACTCAAGTACTCATTTTGTAGCAATGCAAGCTCACTCTCGTTGCATTGCACCTTATGAAAATGTGTGTGTGTCTCACTATGTGGGAGACTAGTAAACAAGTTGTTAGAGAATATAAAACAAAACATTGTTACTAACTAAAACGTTTTAGGTACTTATGTTTAAGATAATGTAAAACAAACGATTACTTATCTTACGTTTATAATGTATATTAGCTGTAAAACTGTATTTATCTATACTTACACATGTCCACATGGTGACGAAGAGGTAAACTTGTGATAAACTATTTGTCAGAGCTTCTCGAAAGTAGCGTAGCGCAATAGTGGGACTAGTTTACCTCCGTCAAGGGAAGAAATCCCCCTGTTGGGACGTATGAAAAAATAATACTGTACTCTATAGACATAATTATTAGGTAATTTTCAAAACATTTACAATTTGATTATTGATTTATAAGCTTTTTCAATCATCTTTCTTCTGTATGATCTGCTAGAAGTAAGTAATCAATCCAAACAAAAACATAAATGTGAAATGAGAGCCAAGTTCAATATTAAGATAAATGCCTTAGTTGTTGACTTCACCGAAAAAACAAGTGTGATCTAAATGTGTGCCAAGTTCAATGGTCAGTCCTGAAATATATTTATAAGTAACAGTACAACATATCATATCTTTTTATAACATGAGATAATGTATTGTAGCCTAAGGTCTGTCTTTGCTAGTTTTGATAAACCTACCAACGAATTATTATGTTCGATCGCTAGTTTCTAACAACAATCCAAATTTTCAGAATTATAAAATAAGAACCGTCAAGTACTTGAAGGTTTAGAACTTGCGAAGGCTGTAATTTATATATGGAAACTAGATAAGACAGACCGAAAAGAGATGTGCGGCTCACCAGTTCTGTTTCTTCAACTTGGCTTAAAACGCTACCGCGTGCCTAGATAGAATTCAGTGACCACCACACAAGGTCACAATACAGTTGTCAGGAAAGGGGATGTTGATTCACATTCTGCTTGAGGAACCTACTTATCATCGCCACTACAGATGTAAGAACAGTTTCTTCTTCTTATCGTGTCGACAACACATTAAATGGTTTAGGTCAAGTGTTCAGTACTTATTCTCTGCGTTTCTAACATCACGTCAATGCTATTAAGTAGTCGTTCTGTATATTTTGCTGTGAGGTTTCATAATAGACATCTCTTTATATTGAAAATAACTTCAGAAGATGTTGTTATGATAGAAAGATATCATAAAAAAATAACATAATCTCTTATTGCATGTTCTGAGATTATTTTTGCTGATTAACTAACATAATGAAGTAGTACATAGTTGTTACAATAGTAAACTACATGAACTAGTATCCTGAGTGAAGTCATTGAGTAATTCAAGTCAAGCAATTAGGTATTCATCCATTACAACATAATCTATGTTATTGGCACTTTATGTCTCAATATTTCTGTTCAACTTGATATGTAGCTAATTTTATTATTTTTCAAAACAAAATGATCGCTTTATCAGATAAGTATGGTATTATGTTAATTTGATTTGTTATTGTTTGATAATATTGTTTGTGCGGTACATACAGTTGAGGTGTGCATACCTACATGATTATCTGATGGTCACCTGTACATATTAACTTAATCGTATTAGTGTGAGTACGTCGCATGAGCGGTGCATCACGGTCGTGTCATGGTCGCCAGGCTTCACGTGAAGTACACGTAACAATAAAATAAACTTAGTAGTACTATTATTCCCACTGTAGCTTATCAACGTCCTGTGGCCTGGAGAGTGGGGGTCTCCTCCAGTAAGGAACCCAAATGAGAAAAAGTAATGTTTCTGTCCCACCTTGCGGGACAGAAACGTTTTATGTCAAATTTACCTTCTTTTATTGCTACAAGTATATAGATAGTGAGATGTGTCCATCTGCAATCAGGGACGAGATAACTTGAAGGAGGCGCTTCTGGCGTGGAAGCACCGCTTACAAATGGGTAGCCCAGCGCTGAGCTTTGTCTCTTTGTGACCCACATGTTTCAACCTCACTGACAGTGAGCTCGAAGTAGTATCTACAAACTTACTCTGAGGCGGTTCTTACTACATTCACGACTGAGATGGTATGGTAAAGCTCAAGTAGAAGCATGGCGCCCAAATGATAAAGATGTGGTGGTAACATGAGGTATTGTAATACAAGACAGACATGCTCAGAACAATAACAATATACTTATCAGAACAATATATTATTGCGCATATAGCTACGTGTGATTTAGATATCGTGTACCTAGTATGTACCTGTTATCAGAAGCAATATATTATATTAATATGTTGATACCACGATACGACACACATCACGTGTTCTAGGTTTAATGTCTTAAACATCACGTTAAACATATTTTATGTACCTATCAGTACTTATATAAGAAATACTCGACACAAAGCCCAAGCTCTATAAATGGAGGATACACGTCTCTGCACACGATCATTTATAGGCTCCTATGTAAAAAACATTTCTAAAAATGTTAATTATTTATAAGTTTTCATAGAACACCTCCCGGGACGAACAGAATCATACTCAGCAACACTGGACCGGGCACAGATCTATACGCCTGATATTGAGGCCACCTCCCCTGCCGTAAAAAGCTTACAACCAACTCTAAGTGCTATGTATAGGAAACATAACTATACGTGCGCACTACAGCAATGAAGATAGCCAACAATAGTTGATAGTTGTTCATTACATATTGCTTTGTGTATGAGTTAAGAGATTAAATAAAAGCATTAATTAGTTATTCACGTTTTATTCAGAAATTTCAAGTTTATTAACATTACCTTTGTTATAATATAAATTCATTCGCTAGCGTAATATCTAAACAACCTGCTTACAATTCCAGTCTTGAGGCGCGGACCGCGCGTGCCTGTGTGTGTATGTCCGTGTGTATGCGTGTGTGTATGGCTGTGTATGTGTGTGTGTGTGTATGTGTGTGTAGGACGCGCTGTGCACGACACGTTACATGCAGTACTGGTACACGAAGGTTAGTATAATATGGCCTCGCTCGCGCTGCTTATTGCTATGAGTGCGTGAGCGCGGCCCGGCGTGATCCTGCCCTCGCCGCCGCGGGACCGGGCCGCGCTCGCTACATAAACTCCAAATATCAAAATATTAGATCGTCGTAACAAAGTAGAGACAAGAGACTCGTTGTAGAGATTAAATTTATATAAATTATTTAATAATAATATTTAATATTTCATTTACATATTCCTAAACAAGTAGACGAGTGCACTAGTGACGTGACACAGTATGTACAGTGGGCGACGCGAGGCCCACAGCTGGGCGCGCGCCGTCCTAGTTGCCCTTACTAGTTCTTACGCTACTCACAATGTTCGTGTGTACAATTAAACGTAATCAAAAACTATTAACAATTGTTATATTAGTTTACCTGTTATGTAATTCGTTTAGTTTGTGGCCGCTGAGGTGACAAGGTATGTGTCGTCACGCGGCTTCACTTACATATTATAGTTAAATGAGCTATTTATAGATGTGGACATATCTAACTGTAGTCGACGTAAACAAACGAACATATCGCGCGGTACAGACGAGCGTCACACGAGTACACGCACACATGCGCATACATTCGTTATTAGTAAGTAAGGTCTGACATCCGCGACACCGCACACGCGCTGTTACATTATAATTAACCTAAGTATTGCTATCGTTTCATTTACAAAAACTGGATTCATTATTAATAATTATCAATAATATTGACAGATATCTTAAACTGTTCGGCGTCAGCGTCCAGCTTACAATGATCTTAGAGTACGTCAACGTTGCTGGGTGTCGCGGACCAGACTTCGTTAGTCGCGTGCGTGACACGGCCGCGCCGGGGGCACGACGCCTGAGGGACAGACCATGGACGGATCACACTTAACTCACAGACCGCATTACACACAACTCCAAATAAATACCACACTTATAACAAAACAATAAATAATTAGAGATCTAAACTAGTATAGACAATCACAAGATATTTAACAGAGACTTGCACCATATTATTGCTTATTGCTTTACACTAAGGTATGTGTTGAGCTGTGTGGAGACACTGTAGAGTGGCGTGTGTGACTAGGGCAGGTTGGAGTAGTGGTGCGGCAGAGTGAGGTGGCGCGGGTGCGGCGCGCGGTACACGGAGGTGAGGCGCGGGTCCAGGTTCTGGTACTCCTTGCCGGAGCGCGGCCGCAGCGTGCTCGTCGTCTGCCGCATCACCCTGCAGCACCGTACAACCATTACTTACTAACTTACGAGTATATACCTCACCAACACAAACAGAATCAATATAGAAGGTTGCTCGGAGAGTTATTTTTTGATTGAACAAAATGACTGCGTGGAAAAAGTATAGAATAAGAAGACATGCTGCGCTGACCCCGAATAAAATTGGGATAAGGGCAGGGGAATGATGAAAGTGTCTGCATCGCACCTAATGTTAGTTGTTAATGCAAACCTAGAGCTGCGGGGGCTACGTAGCACAAAGTGTGTTTGTGAGCATCGTATATATATATATATATATATAGATAGAGTGTACGTGTAATACGTTTACTAACCTCATCGTCACAGGAGTGTCAGTGGAAGAATGTGATGAGCAAATTGACAAAGTTTCGATGTAGTCCGACATATCTGAAGTACCGCTCGACGTACTGTGCGTGTCCATAACACCTGCCACCAAACAATACAATCACAAATAAGTTCAAGTACCAAATTGTACACAATTGCAAACTAAATATTGGAAATTTTGTTTTACCTCTGAGGGGCTTCGCGGTCAATATTGGCACTTCAGCTTCGGCTGACGACGATTTGGCAGGAACTCGTACTCGCTGTAATGTCGCGAAGTCTCGCAGTGGGTCCGTGGACTTAGAGCGTCGCGGCAACGATGTGTGTACGGAGGCCGCAGCTCGACGCGCGCTGCGGTAGTGGCGCCGCGTCGCCGATGTCGTCAGCGGCAACTCAAAGTCAGGCAGTTCACCGGCACGTCGCAGTGAACAGCTCGACACCCCCGAGTCATTGGATGATGATGAGTCACGGTTGCCGCCAGTTTTGCCTGGTACTGATGATGAACGCTTACTAGGTGGCAGACCTCTGCCTCGGGCCTCCTTTGATGCCTCCGAACTATCTGCGTCTGAATGTTTGTTGTCAGCCGTACAGTCACACGGCGTTGTTACTCGTTCATCAAGAGCTATGTTGCGTAATGTTTCAATGGAAGAGTTAGATCCGCGGCTGCCGACACTACCCTCGAACTCTTTGACATCTTCCAGGAACCTGGAGGAGTCAGCTGAGCTGGAACGTTTGCGATATTCTATTCTTTCGATTCGTTCTGTCGGCAACCGAGACGTGTTAGTTTCTTCTGCGCCTTCGCGAATTTCGTTGCGTCGAGTCTCCTCTGGAGCACAGAGTGTAGGATTACTTGCTGACTTTTCTTCTAGTAATCTGTTGATAGGACTCTTTGCCGGATGTTTTAATGTATGGAAAGCAAATCCACTGATAGGCGACATTGGTGTATATCCTGAAGGCGGTGGCTTGTTTTGTTCAATTTTACTAGTTTCCAATACATTAGGCTTCATCATCAAGTAATCGTCATTCTTGTTAGTTGTCAGAGGTTCCGCTTCGACTTTAGAGCGTTGCTTTTGCAAATGACCACATTTGGTACAAATAGGCTTTCCATTAACATTAGTAAAAGATGAAGGTTTTAAATTAGTGCTAATGGCGTCTAACTCCGTTTGAGTCACTCCTGCTTTTCTCAGCAAGTCTTTAGCGTTTTCGTAATGCTCGAGAGATAACGCAAAGCTTAGGTTCTCATAGTTAGCAAGAGGCCCATTATCGATCTCTACAGCTGATCGCATGTTACCGTTGTGTGCAATTTCACTATCAATTTCGTCGTACCGCGAAGAAGGTCGCGATTTTCTCCTTGTTTTTCTCGATAAATCAATAGTTGCATACAAAGCAGAGTGGTCATTACTGACTGGTACTACATTTTCTTTATTTGGCACTAAATTGTCACTAGACACAGTAGTTTTCCTGCAGTAAGGGATTTTCATCCAGTTGTTCGCCCAGTCAGTAACACGCTGGCATGGACAGTTCGCTGGCTGAAAGTTTTCTTCCGTATCAATGATCGTAGGTTCTCTTCTTCTTTTACCAAATTTAAGCAAACAACCACAAGGTTTTTTCAAAATGACAGAATTCATCGTAGAACTTTTTGTCATTTTAAATAATTCATTGCCGAGACATTCTTTGAGCCTTTTTGGAGTATCGTAGTATTCTCCTTCGACCTTGAAAAATAAGTAACTATTATTATGTAAATAAAACGAATATAGTGTTTAATTATCACGTGTTAAATATATCTTAATTACCTCTGCAGAAGGTAGTTTTGGCACATCGTAGTTCTCGTAGGGTCCGACACGAGAGGATTTGTCATCAGCAGGTGCGGTGTGGGCACAGCTGCAGACAGTAGGCTTTTTATTCAGGTTTAGGTCTAGACGCGTGGGCTTGGGAGGTCTATCGGGGGGTCGGTCAGGCCACTCGGGGCAGCGGCATTCCTCAGTCTTATTGGTTGCACTAGATAAATTATCACATAGAGTCGTGGAATCAATAACAGCCTCGTGGACCGGCTCCATTGTCCACGCGGGATTAAAATGTTTTGCACCGGGCGTCAGTGCTGCGGTCGATGATCTCGACATTGCCCCGAGTTTGGAGATGCAGCTCATACAACGTTCGAGCGTCACATTCCCGACTCCCCCGGCCCAGTTCGCTGCGTCGCCTCCCTCACCATCGTGAACAGAGGCCGTGTCTCCCAGTCCCATGTCCTGGAAGTGGCCTCGTTCAGCAGATGGCCAATATGGTGAAATCGCCCCTGTCTCCTCTCCTCCGCATGCCTCGTCATAGTTTTGAAAGTCCATTGAGGACAATGAATGGTCGATCGTATTTAGCTCCGAGAGCCGCGTATCCGGGCGATATGCTTTGTGTGACTTCGGGCTGTCCACACCAGTGCCTATGGAAAATGTATAGTGTTTTAAAGAAAAAATATATTATTGTAAATTTATTGTTTTAAAAATTTAATAAACATTATCCTTACCTGTTCCTTCTTTTCTTTTAAAATTATTAGGTCGTCTCTTAGGCGAGAGCCGTCCCTGCGAGGCGAGGTCGAAGTCTCGTGCGATCTCTTGCGCTTGATCCGTAATGAGCACATGCAAGCCCTCGCCCTTGCCGCAATGTGATCCACCTTCGAAGCAAAAGCGACCCTCCACCACACCATAGCGTCTGCACCACAATAGAAAGCGTCATAGCAGTTTGTTTATCCACATTCGTTATTTTAAGGTTTGAAGTAAAAAGAGAGTCAGACAAAGTGTGTACCTGAGATGGGGTAGTTCCCATATGCCGAGCAGCCTGGGCGGCACCCCGGCGGTGAGCGCGAGGCGGCGCTGGTGCAGGTGCAGGCGCGCCGGGCCCGCGGGCAGGCGCTTGTTCCCCCCCGCGCCGCCTGACGTCACGCCCCCCACCGCGCCCGCACCCCCCACCAGCACCAGGTAGTGGCGCGGCTCGCCCAGGTGAGCGCTTACTTTCACCTGGAAGAGGATGAGAACGTCACATGGGTTCTAATATTCATTAACAGAACTTGATAAAGACAGATATATGTCAAAGTGTATTAAACATGAATACTAACGTGAAGTCACTTTACAGCTATTAATTCTACGTGTTCAGATTGTTTTTGAAGATTTTGTTCTGCTTTATGTTAAGAATTTGCTTGTAGATGGCGTGGTATACCTATGTGATAAATGTCCTGTGTACAGGTCCAGTAGTGAAGTGTGCACACCTTTTTTTATCCTTTATTATCACATTACAAATTCATACAAACAACACAGTTTTACAAATAACATAAATAAAGCACAGAGGTTCGTCCTTACCTGCCACTGTATGAGTCTCTCGCGTGTCTCGAACGCGAGTATAGCGACGAGGTCGCGGCAGACGAGCGCGAGCGTGTTGGAGTGCTTGTCGAGCGTGAAGCCGGCCTCGCTGCCGAGGTAGTGCTGCAGCGACAGCGACGCCTTGCTCGCGGCGCCGCCCCAGCGCGCCTTCGCGTCGCGGTACAGCTGCAGGTGCACGCAGTCTGCACACACACACACACATTACTATGTACACTTGTACACTCTAGCTGGGTAAACGCAACCCACCACACATATGCATACGACTACGGTTCTCGCTAGAAAGCTAATTATAACCCCTATTTAGTTGCTCCTGTCACTGTGATTTAAGGGGTTCATTAACTGGGGCGATGAACAGGGCACGTAGTCCAAAGAACCAACTTGTCGCGTCTATCATCATTTAAACTTCACAAACGTTATCTTGTTTTGCGTAGAGTATAAACACTACCATAATATTTGTAAACATATCAGATGCGCTACAAACACGGGGCTTATAAGCATGCGTAAAGGATGACCTTCACTAGTTGCAGACGGTAGTGCACACGTTAGGAGGGGCCAGCAGTGGACCTTATTGATTGTTTTATAAGGATGTAAATATGTCGAGAAAGACATAATTAAAATTATAAATCGTAAAATTCCCAAGTAATATAATATAAATAAATAAAACCCCGATCGTTACAGGTAAAACCCTGATTAATAACTCTTTCGATGACATTGACACGCACGCTTACTTAACCACTTGTTTATATTTATCTAAAGGTTCGAACGATAAGGAGACCCCGCACGGCTTTACAACCAAGATATAGGTTGTTAAAAATTTATAAGTTTTATTATTCTATGGATTATGTTGTTAAACCAATAATAATCTTGTGTTAATGCACGTATAATGATTATACATACTATGTATTGCTTGGCTTTGACATTTCTTTTAGTGTTTCCATGCACAATGTGGGATACCGGGACCTAGTACCAGCACGATTAGCTACTCTTTATATTGCTTTAGAGCTTGGTATAGGATCAAGTATATAAAATTATATGTAGGCACATGACGTCAACGTTATATATTTTTATAATTATTCTGTATAAGTACACATTAACATTGCTGTTTGATTTGCTTAACGACAATTTTAATAACATTTACAGAACAGGTGATACTTTATTGTCTCACGCCGCGCCCTCAGGACATTTTTTGTTAAACTAACTTGCTCAAAATAAGGACACATTAACTAAGATACATTTTACTTAATTATGTTTAGTTTTAGTATAAAGGCCATTAAATGACATTAACGGAAATGCGCTTACAGTACAAAGAGCTGTTTAATCGTAAAGTGTAATGCGCACGCGCCGGCCACCCACAGCGTATCTAATGTCAGTCGTCGGTCGCAGTAGCGAGTGTGCGCAGGCGCCGCGCGGCACAGTGGCGCACGCACGCTCATACCGCACACGACGAACTCGTGTCATACCCCTCGGTAAAGGACGCTCCTTGACCATTTTATCACATACGTTACTCCATGACGATTTGTTAATTACTAAATAATTACTTTTACTACTACATAAACTTTGCGCGTATGAGTATACGATATGAATAACATTATTATTTTATTGTATTATAAGTAAATGTATAAACTATTGTGGAGTGTTTTTCTCTAAAATCAAATTGGGAATTTGGAATAGAATAGAATAGAATCATTTATTTGCATAAATATGGTATAGTCGAGAACTAAATGGCTTTATCACCTCTATAGTTAATGTTAGTTGCATGTCATAAAACTATTAGGTTCAATATCGCACAACAAAACAAAGGTAAATACAAAGGCGTTACATAATTTTCCCGCATATTCTGCAATTTAAGGCGTGCAAATACTTGTCGGATATAATTAAGTTAAACTATGGTTTATACTTTACCTTTCAGAAGCTCATAAGATTATCAGATAAGTTATTAGAAGTTCTGAGTAAATTAAATTCTCTATATTAAAATACAATTAAATTAAATAACTGTATATACAATTTTTTTGTCGTCAAGAAATTTATTATTTCAATAATGTTAAAGGTTCAAAATTTCAAGGTTGAAAAGTGGTATGCGAAACTTGTCTTTATGGCTCCTAACAGCCATAAATGTCCCACTGCAGGGACGGGCATCCTTTCGTAACGGAGGGATACTTAGCCTACTAATAGCACGCTGGCCAGACGGATTGGTATAGGGCTAGGCTCATCATAAGGACGTCAATATAGTAAAAGATACACTCCTTTCGTTTAGAAAGGAGTTTCAATGTCAATCCAATCAAAGCAACAAGTACGCACCTGTTAACTGATTTGGTCTAAGCCCAGTCATTTAATATAACAATAAGTATATTCACTCTGATATTATCCACCTGCTAAACGAGTTGCTCGCTAAGGATGAATATGTACTTATAATATCAGATATAGTGAGAAGAAGAGTGCGACAAATCAGCGCTAACGATGCAGCGGCGCGCCGTGACGAAGTTGCACTCAAAGTGAGAGAAAAACCGTTGCCCTGTTAATTGTTGAGAGAGGCGTGTTCTCTGTACCTCCTCCGTCCTGGAGCCAGTGAGACTGTTACACTTGCCGGGGAAGGCGACGCAATTAACGCGACACTTTATTAGCAACACTTGATTATTATCATTAGCGAGCTGTGAGAGTAACACGACACTACTTGTAGAAATTAGTCTATGGGTGTTATGGTAACCGCACACACTATTTTTCGATATGGTAATGGTTGTTTAATTAAAGTCAATGGTATGGTAAATGATTTATAATTCGTATCAATATATACAAGAATAACACAAGACTCTTGACACGTCTTTAACTAATTATTAGTCACTTATTTTATTGATTTTAACTAAACTTAAATTGGTAAATTAATGGTAATGGTTAGAGTACGCGGCGGTATCTCCAAGGAGATGTGAACACGAACTGAATTAATATTCTAATAAAATGTATTATATTAATTATTGCATGCAATGCAATTATTACGTTTTGCAAGGTGTTCGATATAAACTCGAACATATTCCCGACAACGAGATGAGCGACGGGAAATGGTAAACATTCATCTTAGTTACATAATAAAAATATTATTAAATCGTGTAAATTCGATTTAAAATACTACATGTTATTTAGTATAAAAAATATAGAACATAAAATAATTAAAAACAATAAAAACTATGAATTAATAGGGAAAGCACTTATCTAGCGAATATAAAATTGTCAATAAAGAAAATAAAAACATCTTACATATACTATACAACTTGTCATTTTGTACTCACAATTATAATGCACAATGGTCATTTCTTCTTATTCTTTAAACTTCTTGTAACTCATTATTTTGCTGTCGCGTATTAATATACGAAAGAATCATTAATCATTTCATTTTTTGTAAGTTAAACCGCTGTTTTGTAAGATGTAGTCGTAATAGAATACCAACAGCTGAAGTTTCTCCGAAACGTTGTTTCTTATTAAATACAATTTTTATGTTTTTTCAGTATTATTATGTCAAACTCAGGGATCGGTGAAAATGTATATGAACATGTATACATTGTAATATACGTACGTGTAGTAATGAGTACTCACCCGCGACTGGCGACAGCTTGCGCATCACGCACCACCGCGACTTCCACTGCGAACAATAACAACAACGTTACTCGTCGTCCATCGTACTACATGTACAGTCAGCCCCAAAAGTCACTGAACACATTTTAAATTCCAAAACTGCTGAACACTAAAAATGTCATAAGTCAGTGTCGCAACAAAAGTACAGAATAAGCTTTACATACGAAACGACCATAACACGCTGAACACGGTTATTACAAAAGTAGCTGAACCCTAGTATTTTTAAAAGTAACTGAACACTAGTATTCCCAAAAGTATTTGAACACTAGTATTCCAAAAGTAGCTGAACATCATTAAATACAAAAGGAGGTTAACAAATCATATTTTCAATGTTATTGCCTGTCAATCTACTTTTGGTGTTCTTGATGTAAAGCGAATTTTGGTCCATTGACATGTAAAATAATTTGACAAATGTATACCTAGGCCATAACCAAGATAAAAAAACGTTGTAATTAAACTTTGAACAAAACTTATCTGTTCTAAAAGTTTTTATTTTTTTTAAAGATGCTTATAGTATAATACCCAAAAAGTAGGTTTTATTACGAATTGACGCGTATGTACAGCTATTTTTGGAATCTTAGGCGTTCAGTTACTTTTAAAAATACTAGGGTCCAGCTACTTTTGTAATAACAACAACGTTACTCGTCGTCCATCGTACTACATGTACAGTCAGCCCCAAAAGTCACTGAACACATTTTAAATTCTAAAACTGTTGAACACTAAAAATGTCATAAGTCAGTGTCGCAACAAAAGTACAGAATAAGCTTTACATACGAAACGACCATAACACGCTGAACACGGTTATTACAAAAGTAGCTGAACCCTAGTATTTTTAAAAGTAACTGAACGCCTAATAGTATACCCTAGTATACCCTACTGTACCTACGTAAACTAACACCTTTATATATACTACACGGTTTATTACATACATAATTACATATTTATATTATTACATACATAATTCATTATTATTTGTACTCATAAGTAAGCATACAGGTATGCTTGTGGCATTTAGGACATTTTTCAGGAAACGTGAATGTTAATTGTCTTTATCGTACATGAACTTTATTATACATAAAAAAAAGAATAAAAGGTTTCGTTTAAAACAATAATATCACTGACGCAAAAAAAAATAAAAGATCATCTAAAACTTTATTAAATTAACACCTGATACCAGGTTACAACGATTGATACTTAAATTGTCTTTTTCTTTCTCTCTTTCCTTAAATTAGGATTTAATTTCATATAATTATTTGCCAAAATGATAAAGAAAGTTCTTATGCTTCAGGCATAGGTAATCTTGACCAACGTACCCGGCCTTGATATATCTGATAGTACCTTAATCAGATGAATCTTATTAGAACTAGAATTCGTCTAAAACGTTGAGCACGCATATTATTATTATTGGTCAGTTCTCAGATAATCATTATAACACGGAGTGGTAACATATTGTATTCTTACTCTACCACCACACGGACACTAATATTGATTAGTGTCTCCGTGTGGTGACGGATGTGTCCCTGTGTATTGACACAGACAACAATCCGAGACATTTACAGAAGTAGTCGATATCAAAAAATAGAATCTGCGTGGAGTTACTTAAATTAACGAACACAAAGAACATCCCGGCTCAAGAACAATCATTTATGGATTACAACAATTATCTACTCAAGTAACTTGCATTGGATTCTAAACGACGACCTCTCCGATGGCAGCCACTTTGTCACTTCACACACTTTCACACTGTTTCACTTCACACAACTCACACCGACGAGGCAGCTTACAGAAATATATATACTTACGGCGAATTAAAATGTATGTGAGGTAATTAAAGTGCCTAATTAAAAATGATCTGCACCTCCAAAATTGACATTTCTAATTTGAAGTAGGCAAATTAATGTTAAAAATCAACCTAACATCCAACGTATTGGTTTGAACATATTTGTATTAACAGGAATCAAACACGCGAATCCGTGCACAGTGGCCGCATGCACGATATCGCCTTCTCACCGAAGTAGTTATTTTTTTATTAATAGAATATACTTACTTTTTTTCCATCGCGAAACTTGACGGTGCCTTCGATGATGGTGTTGTCGTCCGCCATGTCTCGTGCTCACTCACACACGCGCACAGACAGACAGACACACGTAGTACTGATCACATCACGACACGACACTGAAACAAACACAAAAGTAACGTTACTTACACAAGTTACGATCACTCGCACAAGTACGGTGCTGTAGTTAGGTAGTACCTAATAATATTTACATTGTACACACAGCGACCCATTCTTAATTGTTTATTGTTACAGGGGCAAAGGTAGACAGGTGATCAGGTGTGGTTGTGTGTGTGTGGACTAAGCAGAAACATTTTAGGTAAATCCAAAGGATGTTCCCCTACATAACTATCCAATCAAAATGATGTAGGTACGAGTATAGTGAGTGTCGCGGACCGGCCACTCGAAACAACAGAATTGGTCGAACCTCCATGCTCGATTTGTTCATCACATTTGCAAGTGATGTGTCTTAGAATTACCAAAGCAAGACCAGGCAACCTGCTTTTATAAATCTATAGTCTATACTAATATTATAAAGAGATAAAGTTTGTGTGTTTGTGACATTGTAGGGGGTAATCTCTGGATCTAGTGAACCAATTTTAAAAATTCTTTCTGTGTTTGATAGTCCATTTATCGGGGAGTGTCATAGGCTATATAGTATCACGCTATGCCTAATAGGAGTAGAGCAGTAATGAAATATGTTTATAAAAGGGACGCTTAAAAACGTTTATTTTGCTTCTGCTGCTTTAACGTCTGCAGATATATTAAAATGATGAACTGAAAATTAGAGAATTGTACCTTTATAAAAGTTTTACAATTAAGTCAACGATAGCATATTTACATGGGCCGGCTGATAAGTTATCTACCTAACATAGAAAGAAATGGGTTACCTATTTTAATCCCGAATTTTAATATTCCTAATATCAAAATCCAGAAAACGTTTGGACATTTCGTCATTATCCCATTTTTTAAAATTTCGAAGTATTATTTGCCATATAATCGCAACTCCGAATTTCATTTGCCCATGTATTTATTTCTACGACGTTTTAAAATCCAGAGGTATGAGTTCCAGATATATATCTAAATGCACGAAATCCAGAGGACCGTAATCCATATGCACTAAAACCAAATTTTTAAAACACAATTTATTGAAATACCTTTATTAAAATCCAGACAAACAATATCCAGATTTTTAAAATCAATATTTTTGAAATTCAAATAAACGATATCCAGATAAACTAAATTCTTTTATCTTTTACTAATATTATTAACTCAACCTATTTAATTGCAACCTAAACTAACCTACTAAGTCGAATTTGACAATAAAAATCTATGAGTAATGGGCAAGTAAAACAATAACTAGTTGGTTCTGGCACGCTCGCTTCGCTCGCTCGGCTCGTGCGAAGGGTCACAGTTCTAACCTAACCTAACCAAATGAGTCGAATTTGACAATTAAACCTATATGTAATTGGTAACTTAAACAATAGTGAGTCGGTTCGCAGTTCTAATCTAACCTAGGTCACATAAAATAATATAATGTATTGCAATAATTTAGCTGGAACACGATTGTATGGAAACCAAATAAAAAGTTTATGAAAATCTGGCAAAAATTTATCTGGAATAAATGATTATTGGGAACCAAATAAAAAAAGATTATGAAAATTTGGTACCTAATAGTTTATCTGGAAAGTGGTACGATGGGAACCAAAAAAAGTATTCTGAGAATCTGGTATAGGATTATAAGAATATGGGAAACAAAAAAATACTATTTAAAAATTTGGTTTTAGTGCATCTGGAAATCGATTCACCCGGGAAATTAAAAACGGAATTATAAAAAGTTGTCATTCATTACATCTGTCTTTTAAAAGGTCTACCAACTGTTTTCTGGGTTTTAAGATTCGGGTAACAAAAATTCGAGGTTTCAATAGGTTACCAAAGAAATGACATAGAGAGCTAATATTTTTTCAGTATGTAATATAGTTCTTTTCAACTGTAATACACTTATTACATTTGTTAATAACAGACATTAAACAGTTAAAAAAATATTTTTGGATTGGTCGTCAAAAATGGCCATCCACAGCGCCCTTCACTTCCTCGTTGGTCAAAAATCTTTCCCCTTTACTTCAAATTTCTTAATAGAAAATAGTCACAGGAGGCCAAATCTGGACTATAAGGTGGACGGTTTAGTTCTGTGAAGACGTTTTTGCTTAAAACCGACCTCGCAAAGAAAGCTCTGTGAACCGCAGCATTTTCGTGCAAAATTAAAACTTCTATACCAAGTTTGCCCCTTCATTTTTCTTTTATTGCTTTTTGCAGTTGGTTAAATAAACTGTCTTAGTAAGCAGCATTTATCGTTGTATTTTTTGGTAGGTAAATTATAAAAATAATCCCTTCCATATCCAAAAAATTGGTTCCATAAGGTACCTGTGGTAACAGCTGACGTCTAAACTTTAAACTTGTGTGATGGCTTCTCCCCTTTAAATTTCCATCGCACTGACTCCTGTTTGTTTTCCGGGTCCCATTAGCAAATTCAGGTTACATTGCTGGTTACTAATCAGGAGATAGTTTTTCTTCTTTGTCTTTTACCGGGTCTAAAAATGCCTCACAACATTCAACTCGTCGTTGTTTAAAAAAGGACTTCAGAATTCTGGGCACACATTGGGCGCTTACCTTTGACATACGTAAATAATGGTAATACGTCCTCTAAAATTTAAAATAATTACGTGAACACGTTCCTTACTCATTCTACCATTTCTAGTGATCACCAACTGCTTAAGACTCCGATCTTAAAGTAATATTTCCTTCATTAAATCAAATCTATTGTCAGTGACTCCAGAAACCGGCCGTCCGCTATGGAGGTTGCCTTCAATGCTCATACGACTATGTTTAAATTGTTTAGACCAAAACTTTCCTATAAAATAGGAAGAAACGGATGAAATATCAAACACATTAAACCTCCGCTGTTTGATTTAAAACGGCGAATTAACAGCTTTAGAAAGGCATTTAAACACAATACGGTGCTCAAGTTTTAGGATTTCAATATTTTCATCCGACATGTTTAATGTGTTGGTGTACTATTCATAATGAAAACAATTAATACAAATGAATGCTATTTATTTTTAAAAATGAATACATAAGGAATAAAAGGACATAGTGACCAATATCGTTTTTGTAACTTTATTTAACAAAGTAGATAACTTATCAGCCACCCCTCGTATATCTATCTTCTAAGGTTGACTCACTACGACCTTTTATAAAATAATCAAATTTGATTTAAAGAAATGCATTGTTTGTAAAGGTATTTTGTGTATAGGTATGGTATTGGCCCTTATCAAAATAAATACGTTAATCATTATATTTATTTAATTTTAAACAAAATTGACCTTTGCAGCGATGAGATCCGATTATTAGTTTGAAAGATATCTCAGTTTTAAAATAATGCGCGAATAACGTAAAATATCTGTTGTAGCGCGATGTTAGTATAGATGAATTTTCTTAGTATCAACATTTTGGTTGGAGTAAGATTTTTATTTTAATTTTAAATACCTGTACTATAAACTAATTCTACCTCAAAAAGATTGCTTGGTCGGACTAAATTCGGAGGGTTGAGGACCCTGTTCTGTGTCGTTTGTTGGGAGAGGCATTTTGTCCAGCAGTGGACTGCGATAGGCTAATTGGTTTATCGATTAATACTATTTATTCTTAATCCATCGTTACATGGATAATACTGTATACTAATATTATAAAGAGGTAAAGTTTGTGTGTTTGTAAGTTTGTGACGTTGTAGGGGGTAATCTCTAGATCTACATAACCGATTTTTTAAATTCTTTTTGTGTTAAATAGGTCATTTATTGGAGAGTGCCGTAGGCTACATAGTATCACGCTATGACTAATATGAGAGGAGCAGTAATGAAACATGTTTAAAAAAGGGAAGCGTTTTTTTCGCCGCCCAACGAAGTGGGCACGGGTCAGCTAGTAATATTATAAAGAGGTAAAGTTTGTGTGTTTGTGACGATGCATGGGGTAATTTCTGGGTCTACTGAACCGATTTTAAAAATTACTTTTGTGTTGATAGTCCATTTATCGGGGAGTGTCGGCTCTATAGTATCACGCTATGACTAATAGGAGTGGAGCAGTAATTTATTTATTTATTTTATTTATTTAATGGCACTTCAACGATTTACTCACTAGGACATACATAAACAATGAATTGGTTGGCAAATGAATGTAGTGACCTGGTGGATATCCACGCAGACTCGTTTAACAAGTTTCGGTCCACACTATTGAAATTTTACAAGGCCAAATGCCAATAATTCTAAACTCTCTTTTTAACCTCTTTTTCATCTCTTGTTTTATTTTTTGTTTTTCCTGGTTCTTTTAATACTCATGTTTGTCAATTAAGACATTATGCTATTGTTATGGTTATTAAAAGGTATATTTAATTTAGTATTTAAGTAAGTATAAGGCAGTGATTATTCAGTGCATGTTGTATTTGCCTATAATTATTTGTTACATTTTGTTTAATTTTATATTAAGAATGTGTTCCTACTGCTTGTAACAGTGTAAACAAATGTTGGCAACTCTTAATAAATAAATAAATAAATTAAGTACTTATAGTTTTAGGCATAGTGAGTTGGTCACTTATAGAAGTACACAACTCTCACAGAAAGATAAAGGGACAAGTAAGATAGCGTTCATGAATTAAACTTACACAAATTAAGTTAAAAATTACATAATATCAAATACACACAAAATATTAATCAGAAAATTAAAAATTAAATTTCATCAATCAAAAAATTAATGAATATAGATATAACAAATTAAAACAAAATACAACATTAAATTAAATTACATAATTAAAAATAGGTATATAATTTAAGTTAAAAATAGGGTGTTGTATAAAATTGGCAGAAAGTACAAATAAAAATGCGAAAATGACAACTTTAGTCCTTTATATTTTATCTATCATTTTAATAATAAAATATAATGCACAAGTCTGGGAACGTTGACAGCACCGAATAGCAGCGGCGTGGCTAAAGTGGCGAGAGGTAGCTGCAAAATTCTACCAAACTTTTTTTACAACCCTAGAAGAGATAAGAAGATGCATAAAATATGCACGTATAATGTATATAATGGTACAATATATTTTATTTCTTAACACTAAAATATGCTTATTTTATGTGTATATTAAAGTATTCAATTAGTTTAAAAAAGTTGTAAGTTTTAGATATAAGACAACGACTAAAAATAATAATAGTTACGGCACTGGTTACTTCTCGCAACTAATAGACAAACTCTGCAGTAATAGGTACAAGAAGACTCGAACAACTAAATAATTTGTAGAAATGAAACTGACATCAACTGAAAATCGGGAATAATCAAATTATCTAAATAATACCGTTAACCATTGGGATTGAACTGTTTTAAAGGACCGCATCAAATGTCAGATCACTTAAATTCTATGTTCATGTCTTTTATTGTTTTAGTGCACTAAACGCTATACGACTGTCAATAAGCTGAGTAAGGTTTTTTATATGGTGACAAAGTACCTGATAGAGCCTTCTGTTACTTAATACAGAACTGGAGTAATAAGTAGACTGTGAAACGCTTTGACAGACTACTAGAGATACATCTCTCTCCAACAGGACTTATGAAAACAAAAGAAAGCAAATATTATACCAACAGATGTTGGTATAATTTTGGCCAGCGTGCTTATACTTGGGCAAGTTTCTCTCATTAGAGGAACCACAGTGATACATTTATTTGTTGATAACAAGGTATTTTTGAACCAGAGTATAATTTGCTGTTTGATTGAACTTCTATGGTCCACAAGTTCTAAAAACATGTGTTGTACTAATTCAATTCACCATATAATTATGTTACTCTAAAGATCAAGCATCAGAGAGATATAAATTCTTGATTAAGATAATAAATGTGTGCCCTTTATCAGATTTGGCTAGGTACAGAAGGGAACATAGCAGACAGTAAAGGAAACTGGTTGATTACTTTTAAGGACACGTCTTTAACCCTTGTGCAGACGGACCGACATAGTCAAAATGGTGACCAAGCTCCTTAAATAAAGATTAAAAAAAACCCATGTGCTGGATGATATAATAATATCTTCCTCGTATTCGTATTCGGTGAATCCAAAGATTATTCTTGTTACTTCTGACGGTTGTAGTTTAATAACGTTTTTATACCTACGCTAATCTGTGTAATAACGTTAATAAGTATATTAATTTAAAACAATGCAATGTGAAAAAACAGATCAAATAAAACGTCACACAGTAGACGAGGCCATACAGATACAGCAGTTGCAGTGCGATCATATTATCCATCCGGTCATTTGCAAAACTTGCAAAACGTCATCGGTATTTTATTTAGAATACTTGTTTCAATTGCCACTACTGCTGTGTGTTTGAGAAGCAGGACAAAGGTTGTTCAACCAATTACATTATAGAAATATCATTTATTTGTGAAACACAGGTATAGGTATAAGATGTTACAATTAACGTGTACAGTACATTTCTGTGTCTTGCCGGTATTGGCGTACAAATATAGGTATAACATTGAAGTTAAAATAAATTTTAATAGAAACAATCACTTAAACAGAACAACAAATCACTTAAATCTAATTATGGCAAGTTATTAAGTAGTAAGTAGTTTATAAGTGTGTGGCCCTTGTTGTTGAGTTACCTTCCAACGTTGACAGGCCACTCGGTTAATACATTTACTTTTAATTACGTTATAATAGTTTGGGCAATAATAAGTTTATTTAAGTTAGACTTACACGTATGTTACAAACTCAGAGTACAACCAACGATTAAACTAGTGAACCGAAGACTCCGTGTAATATCAACTAATAAATAAGCACAAAGTAAATCACATCAACATTGCGTGTGAAGTGACATGAGCGTCACTGACAACAATACAACAACTAGCGAGGTGAACACCCGCGCACATAGCGAGGACTTGCCTACTGATGTTAACCTTACTATAACTAAAACTTTTTCCATAAACACCAAATGTTTATGAACAACCACAATTATTTATATATTTACCCTTATTGTTAGGATTAATGCTATTCAATTAATGGTAGGTAAACATAAACACATTTATTTATGTTTTGTAAGTATAATATATCAATGGGCGCTTGACACACAACACTTGAATGATGTTGAATTACTTTTCTAATACTAAAACAACTTTGCTTAGAACTTGCTTAGAGGTCATGGTGAGAGGTTGTACTGTGACCCATGTACATGTGAACCATGACCTTTATAATCGTTTGTTTACAATGAAGCAGACAAAATTTTAAAATAAAATGGTTAATAGTGTGAGTGCAGTTCTTGTGCAGTATTGAAACTAATCATATCTCGCCAGATCGCCAGATGAAGTAAAGAAGGGTTGGTACGAGTATATTATTACGTTTCGTTTTCTTTCTCTATGTGTACCACTTGGCTACATTACTCGTCTTGATTCTGTTTATGTTTTGCGATATATTAATCAGTTAATGACCCTGTCATGTATTATAACATGATGTCGATGCAACACTACGCTCTAGCTACCTATGTCGGTCACACAGCTGCTAAAACGTAAGGACTAGTCTTTTCTCAGTGTCCTACGAGTACAATAGTCATCCTTGAGAGTTTGTTACATAATATCATTTCAGAAATATGTAACAAACTTCTTATGTCACAAAATAAATAGTATATATTATTATTATTTCGGTGTCCATGTATGATCCAACTGCTCTACATGTCTCTCTCAAGACCATTGGGATCATCCATTTGGTGCATTTTTTTACAAACTACTTAAAGTTAATTATAGTGTCAAAATGGAAACAATATTTATAATTAAACTAACCATTTCTCTCCTTCTACGACTATCTATCTAATCTTAAGCCGTTAGTAATAATAACATAAAGAGGAACAAAACCTACACAATTATACCGATCGATATAATATGTATAAAGATCAGTCACCAAAGCTTATGCAAATATTGTAATAGAGTCCACGCGTGGGGCGCGCGAGTCTCACTACATGTAGTTTGGAAATAACAAAGTACGAGTTTTTTAAAGTATTTTACTTTAAAAAATCGTATTAAATTGTGTATTAATTTTGAATTACTCTTTTACGATGCTAAGAAGCATCTGTAACTGTCTGTTACCAGTGAAATATTTCCTTTTCAGTATAAGTAAGTATCAATGTTACTATTTTTATCACCTTTTCATTATAATTTTATTTTCCGTTCCTACTAGTATAAGAATTATAATTAATATAATTACACTATTCAGTACACCACACAACATAAAAATTATATTACACATTCTCCATCCAAAGGTTGTCTGGAAGAAATCACTTCAAGTGATAAGACCGCCATTTGTGTCACCTAGTCTTTAAGATAATTTATGTACTTACCTACTGTATTTTATTTTTGGTGTACAATAAAGTAATTAAATAAAATAAATAAATAAATAAAGAAGAAGTTACATATTATGATAGGTTCTTAAATCTTCATTACAACATCTTAATAGTCTGTTTCATTAAAAGTTATTATTTAGGATTAGGCAAATTAATATTTGTGAAGCACTCAAAAATGTTGCATTTTTAAGCCTATAACATTTTAGATGATGTTACTTAACAATAAAATAATACTAACAATACAGTCGTATCAACTAAACTTTAAAATAGGAAGCAGACGCAGGAGATTCAAATATTTGAAACTGCTCACTAAAAAACTAATCATAGTAAAACTTTTATTTTTTGAAAACTTATTTCAAAAGTTTATCAATCAACAAAATCTTATTTTTTAATCAACTACAATATTATATTTATCATACAAAGCTAATTAGTTAATAATATGTAAAAATAAGAACATGTCCCGCGTTGGGCGCCAAAATATGCAATCGTTTTTATCAAATAAATAAATAATCGAATTGTAATCAAGTGAGAGTGTAAAGATAGTTATAATTTACCTTTCAAGTTAAGTAAGTTCCTGGCAAGTAAAGTAGTTTCACTAGCACGATAATCGTATGTTATCACACAATCACTGTTATCACTCGCACTCGAGGTCCGAGAGCAACTCCTTGCGGCACACTATCGCGATACAAGACTCGGTAGCCGCGACGTCGCGCACAAAGTTTAGTCGCGCTCGTGCTCCGGGCGACAGAGAGGACGGCGCCGAGCGCGCGTACTGCGGGGGCGGGCGCTCGCCACTGCCGGAGTGCGCCCGGGACACGGCCTGGAGGGGCCGGGACGCGCGGGGGGACCCCACCCCGGCCGACTCGCTCCGGACTACACAGTCTTCGGGGAAATTTTGACGAATGACATTTTCGTAATGTTTCACTTTGAGAGCGGCGCAGCGAGGGGCTATGCACTCCGCTAATTGCGCTTTTAATGAATACTGATGCGTCGGCGAGGGTAGAGGGGGGCGGGGGCGAAGGGATGATGCGACCCGCGAGCCTCGGCGTAATGAGCGACGAGCAATTTGTGTAATTGGCAAAGTTTGTGTGCGTTCAGCGGTCCTCGATCGCGATTTAAACTTGGTTCGATTCAGTTTGACGCATCGTCACTCCGACTGCCGCAGGACTCAGCTACGAGTACAACGCAACCGACGCAATCGGATTTATTGTTAAAACACTGAATAACTTATTGTTCATACACATTCTCAGTTGGTACATACAAACTAATATAGTGAATATTTTTATTATAATTATTTGTTCCGGTTAGGTACTCTACTAATACCGAAATAATGGTTTCTGTAATTCCTATCAGTATTTTGCCTTCGTTTAAGTATCACGCAAGTACTAATAATAAATGTGTCTGTTTGGTATTTTATACTCACTTTGCGATTTCAATTTATAATTTATTTATTCTAAAAACTATAATGGGACACTAAGAATCGCTATTGTAGCTGCAAGGATCAAAGAACATAAGTAAATAAGTCTGCATTGTAAAACTAAGTGGAATCTGGATCCAACCCCTAGATACAGAACCCATAGCTCTTATCTAGTATAGCGTAAAATCATTGAAATAAATTATAAAAACTGTAATCGAGAGGACGGCAATTATTTGTCATACTTACATCCTTTTAGTGAGTAAATAAAACTTATGCACTTGACATAGATTCATTTTTATAATAAAACTTTAACTTACTGAATCTAAATGAATGAAATGAACGGAAACTAAATGATCGATTCGCAATTAATTATAATTTTAAATATAATATTTATCATATGCATGTATCAGCTATGTATTAGAGTCACAAGAGTGAGGTCCGGGTCCGATGCAAGCCGCGTACGCCATCAGGTACGGCAGGTGGCTCTGTTCATACAAGCCGGTGAACATGGCGTGGTGCGGGCCGCGCGCGAACACCGCCACGTCGTCGCCGCCGTGCGTCTCAGACTCGAGCGGGACCAGAGCATCGAATGCGAAGTTCACATCATCTGGAACAATTTCATGGAAGATTTTAGATAATCACAAAAATTCACACCATAACCTAAATAAAGCAAAGTGAAAATAATAATATATAAATGAATACGGTTGTCTAAAATATATTTTCTTGAGAGAGAATGACTGCTCTGAGTCATACTTATAAGATGATTAAGACACCATATGTTAAGAATATTACATATCAACTGATTATATCAGCACAACAAAAATTCCAAGTCAGTCGAACGTACTTTAGTCAGACACAACTTCACAAAATAATACATACGATAGTCATGTTGGCTGAGATCCTCTCGCACGCCGACATCAGCGTGTGCTCTGAACCCGGGTCCGTTCCCGTAGGACAGCGTCATGTAGGGCACATCATCATCGCCCACGTCGTCCGAGGGGCCCACGATGTCTGCGCCGCGCGCCGAGTAGCCGCTGATGCTCATGACGTGCGCATGGTCCGCCGTCACCACCAGCAGCGAGTCCTCCTCCTGCAGCAGCTCGGCGGCGCGCGCCACCGCCTCGCTCAGCTGGATCGTCTCATCCAGCGCCAGGTGCGCCAAGTTGTCGTGGTGGGCGTGGTCGATGCGTCCTCCCTCCACGAACAGGAAGAATCCTCTATCGTTTCTACTCAACGACTTTATAGCTACTTCGGTGAGTTCGGCAAGAGTCGGCTCCGTCACTGGATCTGCTTGCATGTGGTAGTGCATGTGGCTGCCTTCAAACAAGCCGAGCAAGTATTCTGGCAGGTCCGATGCCGTGTCTAACAACTGCTCTCTGTTCCATACATAATTGTAGCTGACGTTCCGCGCTTTCTTATCCTCTTGCCATTCCTTAATCAAATTTCTTCCATCTAAACGTTTGCCCTGTGTACCTTCTTCATCGATTACTGTATTCGGTAAAAATTCACGGCGGCCACCTCCTAGAATAACCTGGAGAAAATAAAAGGTTAGCAATGATTGAACAACAAGTGAATTTCACCCGGTAGATCTAATATTCAAATAATAAGATTACTTTGAATTGATCTCCAGGGTGGTCGTGCACGAGCTGCAGGGCGATGTCACGCTGGTAGGGCTCCGCGCAGGACTCCGTGACGTCCGCGTCGCTCTCCCAGTCGCGCTCCGCGGTGTGCGCGTACGTGCCGGCGGGCGACGCGTGAGTGATGCGCGTCGTTGTTACTATGCCTGCAACAAAACAACATTTATAACTACGTATTATACATTACCTTGTGGTAATTAATTATTATCAAATGTATGCTCGTTACCAGCATCTCGTCCATCACTGAGAGCCCACTCCGCAATAGAGTGCACGTGTGTGGCCGGGTCAACAGCGGCGGAGCAGTGCCAGCGTGGCACGGCAGCGCTCACACCTATTGTACCTATGTTTGCCTTTGAGCCGCCGAGGTACGCTGTTGCCGAACATGCAGAGTCAGCTATTTGTGCATCCACGCAGTATGTCTAAACATAAAAGGATAAATACTACAATAGTTAAAGCCCAATCTATTGTCAGTTAAGTGAAAGCTTACACTCTACCTTAGATAGTCCTGCGGTGGGAAATGTCTCAAAAGAGAGTTGTGCCTCCTCGCCGTTGGCGCCCATCCTCTGTCCGAGCAGCGTGCGTGCGGCAGTGAGCGTGGGCACCGACATGCCGTCACCCAGGAACATCACTACATTACGCGCTTTGTTCAAGTTCTGAGACTGCGCCAGGCGGGCCTTGATCGCGCCCTCTGCGTTCTCTGCCCAGTACTCGGGAGTCTCGTCTGCGGACGTGGACCGCACGGCAGAACCACGCGACGTCTTGTGGTACACATCGCGTTCTGATAACAAGTTCAATACACTTTACTGACAGAATGATACACTCTTTAAGATTAATAAAATGGTCACATAGTTAAACAGAAAATGAATACGACATTGGCATTGCGTTAACTAGTAATTTATTACCGTGTGAGAGATGCACCTGCGCAAGTACCCATATTACAAGGGTACACAAAAGTCGCATCGTTACTCTTATAACAATATATTCTGTGTATCTGATGATAATTCAACCGTACAATTAATATAACTCCAAGTGTCGGCGAGTGCAGACCTCAAAGCTCTGTAGCTGTGTGATCACCAACTGAAGCAGAATCATCTCACACCGATTATCTCACATCGGAGATGATAATCTTGACACATGAGGCAGGCTGATAATGATTACAGATTTGAACAATAATATTTATTTAAAAGTAATGTCAACATGAAGTTCTAAATTACAATAAATCGCGTCTTATATTTTCTGCAGTTTTAATACTAGAACAAGATTCATCAAGCGTATATATGGACTGCTTTCCTTGTAAATATGTACAACAAAATATCTCATAGTTGTATACCGTATTTATCCTTACTTGATATATTTAGTAAACAAACACCACATATTGCAAATTCACTAGTTTTTACATCAATCGCACACTTTGATATGGATGAAAATTTCTGGAAAGTAGCATTAAACGTTTATGCAATAGAAAACACGTAAATCACTTTGATTTATCCACTATCTTTCGTAAATTTTAAATAAATGTATTTTTTTCCAACATAAAATTTCACAGATAAAATTATTTTTACGATTTGACATTTGTAGATTATAGAATTTTGTCCTTGTACGGCGATAGTGTTTACCGTACAGAGATTTATAGGTGGTTATAATAAAAGATAGAATTAAGTACAATAACTTGGTTTATTATTGACTTAATCTTTAAATGGTTATGGTTTTATAATGGAAATGGTTATGGTTTGGTAATGGTTGAGGACACGTTAACGCGACGGTCATCGAACGTGAACTGTATACTAAGTTCATGTAAATGTAGGTGAATGAATTGCTTAAATGGCACGTGTTGGCGTAGACGCTGACTACGCATAACGTGATGTACGATGCAATCAATGCACCGTACATGCTCCCACTACAAGAAAAGGGTGATGGAAATGATAACGAATGATAATGAGACATGGTGATAACAATAAAATTCTATGCTAATGATATTTTTAGTCTTTACGGTTCGCAATTTATCTCACTAAAACTATGTCTTTTAAATACTGGTGAGGTCGATTCACTAATACGAGCACTAGGCACTGGTTTAATAGCACTTGGCACTGGTTTAACACTTTGCTCTGCTTTTACACTTTTACGCACACTCTGGTCACTCACACTGTATTCAAACGCAGCATTAGTAAGATGGTTACGAGATGAAAACGCTACTTGCGACGTCCCAGCGCCTGGCAGGCCGGCACTAGCAGCTAGGCGTCGCTGACGCCACTGCCGCGCCAGGAATGCAGCTAGGGCGATGCCGGCTGCACTCACCAGCAAATATATCACGACGTAATGGTGAACGTCATGATAAGAAACTTCATTTATTAAACTAGATTCCGATTTCATTTCTTTTATTTTGGAGCCTAACTCCTTTATATCCTCGTCAGCTATTATTGGTGTAGGCTCCGTAATAGGTAAAGTGAAATTCTGTTTAAATAAGTAATTTATTGATGGAATTTCTACTTTGGTTACATCTGCAGATATGGTCAGGTCGAGAGATGGTTGTTTCTGTGCAACAATGGTGATATCGAGCCCTTTTATCATGCAGTTGTTTTCTAACATCAATATACCAGAATTGGCGACCTGGTCTGATATGATTTCATTATCACACATTATTCTAATTAGGCGTGGTTCACAGCAAAAGAAAAAGTAACTATTTATCCTATTTAATTGCATCCACAAGTCTTGACAGTTATCTAACTTGGTCTTGCATAAGTGCTGGTCTTGTGTTTTTTGACACATATTGTCATCAGGCTTCATATGGTGAATAGGTAGTTGAAAGGGACATAACTGTGTCTCTAACTCAAAATGAATACATTCTTTATAATCACCATCGGTAACGGTGATGTATGAATCCTTTCGTAAGTTGATCGCAACGTAATCTGATACTGGGAGTAGGGTGACCATGTTAGTATTAATTTTCTTGGGAATCGGCAGCAATTTATATAGTTCGTAGTTATCTCTACTCACAAGTGGTATCTTAATTTCAAAAATTAAATATTCGTTTGTCATTTTTCCTCTAACCTTCAATAAATTATATATTTTTGGCAAATCGGTAAACATGTTTTCGATTGGCAAACTGAGTTCCTTTGACAATTTACCCGAAATAATATTTAGTTCTTCTATAAGTTGGTCAGGTTTCAGGAGATGTAAATTAAATTTTCCATAATTTACTTCAGCGATAGTATCCAGTAACACATCTTGAATACTTCTTAAATTGGTTAATAGACTGTTGGTTACTATAGTTGACATTAAAAATTCATTGGTATTTTGTACACTCTCAAACTGAATACTTAAATAGTTAGTTTCATTTTGTAACTGGTTTAAATAATTGGTAAATATTCTATCTTGTTTTTCAATAGACATTTTCATTCTATTTAAGATATTATATTGGGCTTCTACTATGGAAGTCTGGTTCTTCCATAATGATACTAAATGGTTTTGGTTAATTCTCATTAGTTTGATGTCCCGTTTATATTTCTCTGCGAATTGGTCATCGAGTACACCGAACAAACTATTAGCAATATTTCCTACTGCATTGATAAGGCCGGTTCGACGCCGAGAGTGGTCTTGCTTGTAATTATGGTTATATAATAAATTGTTATATTGTTCTAATTCTTTATAGCTGTGACGTAATTGCAATAATACTGACGCACAATGGTATTTTATTTTAGACGTAGTACATAGGTTCTGTAGATGGTTGATATATTTTTCAAATAAATTAATTCCTTGCCAGTATGGTTCCGTATCGTAGTAGACTACTAAATTCCATTCGTCTCGTACAACTTGTATAGTGGAAACTTTGTCAAAATACAATCCTTGGCTATCGTTTAACTTCACAATGCTATGTGTGCAATATATAGTCGGCATTAAAAATGTAAACAACATAAATATCATTGTTATAAAATGATAAATGCCTTTTTTCGATCTTCCCTTTGGTTTAGTGGTAGGTTGTATTGGTTTGTTTTTATATGGTTTAGGTTCAGATCTGTCTTCGGTATCCTGTTTGGTACAACTTATATTTGCGTTGACCGGTAGTAAAGATAATTTTACTATTGGCCTTTTTATGACTCCGTTTTTGGTTTTAACGGATAAGATGGTCTTGTCAGAGTAGTAAGACCATCTTTTCCTGGGTGGAGTTCTATAACTCTGCCTAAAGCCCATTTTCCGGGTGGTAGGTTAGTGTCGTTTATTAAGACTATATTTCCAACTTCCATATTTGGTTTAAGGCATAGCCACTTAGATCGCGCGTTCAATTGTGTTAAATACTCCGCTCGCCATCTTTTCCAGACGTCTTGGTATATTCTTTGCGTTAGCTGCCACCTTGTACGTAAATCTTTTTCTGTATCTACAATAGTTAACGTCGGTCCGCCTGATAAGAAATGAGCTGGTGTTAGGATATTTAAATCTTCTGGATCCTCACTCAATGAACAGAGTGGTCTAGAATTAAGACAACCTTCTATCTGAGCAAGTAATGTCGAAAACTCTTCATAAGTCAATCTCTGTTCCCCTATAACTCTTTTCAAGTGGTATTTTAGGCTTTTTACAGCTGCTTCCCAAAGACCACCTGCATGAGGCCATGAGGGGGCATTAAAATGCCATTCTATTTGCATTTCTGTAATTTCGTAATAAAACTGGTCATCTATTATAGATTTTAAATTTATAATTTCTTCCTGCAAGACTCGGTTGGCCTTTATGAAATTTGTTCCATTGTCACTGTACATATGACTGGGAGCTCCTCTGCGAGCTGTAAATCTGCGAAGAGATGCTAAAAAGGCGGATGCGGTTAGGTCTGATACCAGTTCCAAGTGAACCGCTTTAGTACTCATACATACGAAAACGGCAACGTATCCTTTCGTACATTTTACTCCTCGCCCTTTAGCAGATTTTACGTCGATAAAACCCGTAAAATCGACCCCTGTATGGTTAAAAGGTCTACTTATATTGGTCCTGGCCTCTGGTAAGTCACCCATCAACTGGTCTTGTTTAACTGGATTGTTTTTTCTACATACTACACAATTTCTAACTCTTTTCTTAACAGCATTATTACCACTTACTATCCAATACTTTTGTCGTAGCCACGCAAGAGTTAGGCGTGGACCTCCATGGTAAGTCATCAAATGCGCTTGGTCAATCAATTTATCTGTCAATTTATGGTTATGCGGTAAAATTGCAGGATGTTTCATATTATTTACTATTTTTGCATTTGAAATTCTCCCTCCAACTCTTAATATTCCTTGGTTATCGATGAATGGATGTAGTTTAAATAGACTACTCTTGGGATTAGGCTGGTTATATTTGATTATGTAGACGATATCTTCTGTAAACTCTATTTGTGCGTATTTAATAAATAAATTAGTAGCTCTTCTTAACTCTGGTATAGTTAAATAAGTAGGTTTATTACGTAATGGTGACGTAAATCGCAGCGCCCAGGTAAGTACTCGCAGTGACCGCGTCATATTGCTGTGTCTGCTTAATATCGAGTCAATGACTTCGGTATCGTGTGTCGTTGTAGATGTATTAATTAACTGAGTTTGTTTTTTAGCTTCTTCATTAGTAAAGTAAGTACAATTTTTTACTATACTATCATCATACGATAAAAGCCATGATGGTCCTTGCCACCAAATAGGATGTCTGGTTAGTAGTTCAGCAGTTATGCCTCGACTAGCGCAGTCAGCTGGGTTTTCCTTCGACTTCACGTAACGCCAGCTTGATGATGGTATAATGTCAATAACATTTTTGACTCTGTTCGCGACAAATGGCTTCCAACGGCTTGGGTCTCCGTTAAGCCACCCCAAAACAGCAGTAGAATCGGACCAGCCAAATATTTTTATATTATATTTTGCTAAACATGCACAAGTTATTTTCATTAGTTTTGATAACAATACCGCAGCGCATAATTCTAGTTTTGGTAATGTAACTACTTTCCTTGCCGGTACTAAACGTGATTTAGAAGCTATTATTACTACAGATGGCTTGGTATTACTCTTATGGATTTTGCAGTAAATAATACAAGCATAAGCTCTTTCAGATGCATCACAAAACCCATGGAGTTCTAAAGTATCGCTTTCTTCGCACTGTAGCCATCTTGGAATTTTTATATTATTAATTTTATTAATATCTTCAGCCATTTCTTTCCATTTGTAAATAATATCTTCTGGTAAGTCATCATCCCAGCGAAGGTTAAGTGCCCATAATTGCTGAAAAAGTAATTTGAGCCTGGTTGTGACAGGTGATAGCCATTCTAGTGGGTCGAATATTTTGGATATATTAGATAGTAGTGTTCTTTTGGTAAGTTTTGTTAGTGGTTCTATTTTCAATCTAAATGTAAAGTAATCTTCACACGCTTCCCATTGTAAGCCTAATGCTTTGGTAGACTCCTGGTGCTTAAACATAAATGTCTTGTTCTGGTTATTTTCTAAAACGTCGTCTCCTAATAGCTCCGGTTGGTTAGAGGACCATTTTCTAAGGTTGAACCCTCCTGATCGAAATAGGGCTATTAGGTCAGATTTCAACTTTATAGCCGTTTTTATGTCCTTTTCTCCAGACAAAATGTCGTCCATATAGGCACTGGATCCTGCTACCTCTGCTGCCTTTGGATACCTAGGGGCCTCATCTTTAGATAATTGCTTAAGTGTCATCATTGCCAGAAATGGAGCAGCCTTTGTTCCGTATGTTACAGTGGTTAACTGGTATTCTTCAATAGGCTTCTTTTGATGATCTCGCCATATGATCTTCTGGTAGAGCTGATCTTGTTCTTCTAGGTCTATCTGACGGAACATCTTCTCTACGTCAGCTATAAACGCTATCTGGTACTGTCTCTAGCTAATTATCAATGACAATAAATCCTTCTGCAGATTAGGGCCAGAATACATAAGGTCATTTAACGAGTAACCTGTTGATGTTTTGGCTGAAGCATTAAAAACAACGCGAGTCGAACTGGTCAATGACTCAGCGCGTAGTACACAATGGTGAGGTAAATATGATTCCGGTGTTTGGTTACCGGCGCATTTCTTCATATGACGTAATGCGATATATTCTTGAATAAATTGTTTGTAATTAGTTTCAATGACCTTATTTTTCATAAATCTTTTTTCTAACTGTCTAAACTGGGCCACAGCCTTGGTTTTAGACTCTCCTAATTTTTCTAAAATATCTGGTTTAAATGGTAGTCGAACAACATAACGTCCATTTGGTTGGCGTTTTGTTGTTTCTTTGTAAAATTGTAAACAATAGTCGTCTTCGCTTGAAATGTTTAACTCGTTGTCGGGGATGTCTTCTATCTCCCAAAAGCTTTGAAAGTCCTTTAAGTCGACGGTAATGACGTTGCATATCGTTTGAGGCTGAACAGTTCCGCTTAAAATCCATCCTAATTCTGTTTGTTGCGCTATTGGTTGAGACGCACCGTTGTTTATTAAACCCGGTAATATGATTAACTCGTACACTTCTACACTTAATATTAGGTCAATCGGTCGACTTTTGTAAAAGGTAGGGTCAGCCAAATTTATTTTGTTTAAATGTGGCCATGATGGTTTAGCAAACGATTGACTTGGTAAATTGGCTACTACTTGCTTCATGACGTATGCTTCTGTGTTTAAAGAAAAATCGTTATAAGTTGAAGAAATGGTCAATTTTATAACCCCTTTACTATTGCTTGCCTTGGACCCTACTCCTATTACAACACAGTTGCGTTTAATGCGTGGTAACCCAAGAAGTTGAGCAGCGTTTTCTGTAATGAGTGAAGATTCTGCACAAGGATCAATAAGGGCACGCATGGTAAGATAACACCCATCGACTGCCTTGATGTTTATTTGAGCGGTGGCCAATAGCTTAGGTATGGTTCCAAAAAGCTGTTTGGTTACACATATGTTTGACCTTCGCGGCTCGACCTCTTCTTTACCTTTATTTGATGATGACGACGGTTGACTGATAAGATAAGAATAGTGCAATAGAGTGTTATGCTTGTCATTACAAAATCTACAAGTTTTATTAGAATGACACTCTTTACCAGCATGATTAATAAAACAATTTTTACATAAGTTATTGTTTTTTATAATTTTTAATCTATTCTCTGGCATTGTTTCTAAAAAAGTTTTACATTGAAATAATGCATGAGGAAGACTTCATAGCGGGCACTTTCGCGGTGAGCTCAGGTGACCTGGTTTCGTCATCGCATGGTTAATTGTTGGTTTATTTATATAATTATTTGGTGTTTTATTAGAATATGGTAGTCCTTTTATGTTTTCTTTATGGTGTGAGGAGTATGAAGTAAATTTCACAGAGTCCTGTTTACGACGGGCTGATTCCAATGAGGTAAACTTCAATTCCAGAAACTTAATAAATTCTGGAATAGTAGCGAGTTCTCTAGGATTCTGAAGAGACTCAATGTAGTCATGATGAGTCTCCGAATCTAACTTCTGAGCCAAAAGATACACAATAAGTGGGTCCCAGTTGGTCGTGTCGACTCCCATAGCTTTAATAGCGTTAAGGCACTCGTTTGTAGTGTCGTGTAGTTTTTTAATTAATACAGCAGATTGTTGTTGCATATTAGGTATAGTTAACATTACCTGGAAGTGTGAATTTATTATGAGACGTAAATTGTTGTATCTATTGTTAAGCAAATCCCAACAAACTGTGTAATTCTCAGAACTAATACGTAAATGTTGTATTAACCTGTCTGCTTCACCTTTCAATTTTCCTTTGAGAAACTGCATTTTTTGGGCATTTGGGATCGATTTGTTGTTATGTATAGTTTCATAAAACAAATCTTTAAAAGATATCCACTGTTGGTAATTCCCATTAAATGTAGGAATTTCCATTTTTGGGGTAGATTTTTCTTTATAAGAAATTGACCACATCTTACTGTTAACGGTCTTTTTTATTTGATGGTATTTTGCCTCATTCTCGAAGAAAGCTCGTTCATACTCTTCGTTATCTAAGATACCTTCACTATCGATATCCCAGTGCAAAAGATCGATGACGGACCATCTTGAATGTATAGTTTTCAAGGCGTCTTCATATTCCCACCGTTCCGTCATACTCTCTACATCTATGGTTTCAATAGTTCGCAAAAAAGCTTTGAAATTACTTTTTTGTTTCCTTAGCATTTCCTCTACCCTACTGGAATTACCGTACGTAGAGTACGATAGTGAGTAGGAGTTACCTGGTTTGGCTGTAGCGGTAGAGGATTCATGGGGTTCGGAAAAGTGCGATAATGGTGTCGCTGGTTTTATTAGTGGTTTACTTGGTTCGTTAGATATATATTGTTTAAATAATAGTTTTATATCGTTATAAAAATTCAGAGCTTTCTGGTAATAATTGTCACTAAAATACTTATGGTTAGGATCCTCGAATTCAGCACATAATCTGGTATGATTTATCTGAAATTCGTTCCAGTAGGAATCTAAAGTATTGCAACGTTTTTCTAAATAAGCAGGTGTTTTACGTTCCGGTCCGTCCTTCTTAAAATTGGTACGAAGGCTGTCCATTGCGGACATAATTTTTTCTTGATTAGCTAAGATCGATTCCATAGTGGTAATGTAGACTGGTTAATAATATGGTAAGTAAAAAAGGAAAGATCTTACTTCAATGGTCTTGCACGTGGTAGTCTGGTTTACTCCGGAACACACGCTGGCCGGTTTTATCGTAAGGACACTCCCACAGGTCTAACTTACGATAGTGGTAATAGAAAATGGTAATGGTTGAACTGGTACGGTCGTCAGGTGAGTACTCCGACACGTAGTCACTGTTTCACTCGCGCAGGGTCCCGCCTTACGATCCGGCTCGAAGGACCACGATGTACGGCGATAGTGTTTACCGTACAGAGATTTATAGGTGGTTATAATAAAAGATAGAATTAAGTACAATAACTTGGTTTATTATTGACTTAATCTTTAAATGGTTATGGTTTTATAATGGAAATGGTTATGGTTTGGTAATGGTTGAGGACACGTTAACGCGACGGTCATCGAACGTGAACTGTATACTAAGTTCATGTAAATGTAGGTGAATGAATTGCTTAAATGGCACGTGTTGGCGTAGACGCTGACTACGCATAACGTGATGTACGATGCAATCAATGCACCGTACAGTCCTTGATTCCTATACATTTTTCAAAGATTAAAGACTAAAGTCTTTAGTCTGTGGTTGACACGACGCCATATATGTTTACGTTTTAGAGCAAGTCTGTTTAAATAGAAGCCGCACATACACGACTGTTTTTATGTTGTTCTGACTATGAAATAAACTATAGGTATTATATTGTGTCGGCTCAGTGCCTTACATCATTTTTAAAAGATTTTATTTAACTTGCTCTGTATGTTTAACATAATTTTAACCTACAGTGTAACATTTAGGGTTAACGAATTATAAAACAATCAAGTAATTTTGCCATCCAATATTATTCCAAGATTAAAAGAAAAGTGCTCCTTTTCTTATTTGGTCAAATTTTACGACTTCAGGACGAGAAGAAAGATTTTAGAAAGAAAAGGGATGTTTCGATATTCTGATAGAGTACATTATTATGTACAATAATAGTAGCTGTCGATAACTCATACATCGGTATCACTACGAAATATCAAGGTATTACATTTAATACAAGTTAGCTAAGATTAGGAGATAAGATTAAACAAGTTAACGTTTTGAGATCCTCTCTACTTACTTATAATAAATACTTGCCTAAAATCTTTACGGAACCTTGTCCCGCACCAGGTCAGTGTAGAATGTTTTACCACCCGGTGCAGTCTGATAGTAATCTGACAAGAGAGTTATTGCCTACATTATGTTTTTTTTAAATATTGTTAAAATATATCGTTATTTTATAAGTTTCCGCACTTTAATACTTCGTCATAATTTGTATATTTATTTATTTTCCAATTTATCACAAGTTTCTTCCACAAAACTTTGTCCTAAAATATTCAAAAAAATGTAAAATGTAGGAAGTAACAGATAAAATGTCGCCCATGACGTGGCAAATTAAGACGGCAATGAATGGTCCCTTGCACGAGTGCGCTAGACACGGTACTATCAGCGAGGAGAGCGACCACACGTGTGGTAGCGGGAGACTTGCTATGAAGACCTCGACCACTCTGTCAAGAGTGCCACGAATAAGATGAAGATAATTAAATATAATGATCTAACAGCTGATCTATCTTTACATTACTCAGTCTTAGTTATACTAACAAAACTTTATAATATACAATAATTTAACGTTTAAGTTTGAAAAATTCGGGGCAATGCACAATGTAGTATATTGAACCATTAATATTATAATCAAATATTGATGTAGGTTATCTGTTCGCAGTAAATATTAAGTAAACAATAAAAGTATTTTATCGTTAAGATAACTATATAAGTAGTTAAACCGCGGCGGTAATGTTACTAGCGAGCAGTGCCAGTGAGAACATGATGTTGTTACCAGCAGTGATCTGCGTGCTGTGTGCGGCGACGTCGCAGGCGCGGTACCACCCGGCGGCGCGGGGTCACGCGTGGCGCGGCGACACGCCCGCTCTGCGCGCCGAGACCTTCGCCGAGCACTGGACGGACGACGCGCAGGCCTCCATAGGCGTGCGCCTCGCACGACAGCCCAGCGCGAGCAAGGCGCGCAACATCGTCATGTTCCTCGGCGACGGCATGTCCGTGCCCACGCTCGCCGCCGCCAGGACGCTGCTCGGACAGCGACGCGGCGCCACCGGCGAGGAGGCACAGCTCGCCTTCGAAGCGTTTCCCACCACCGGCTTGGTTAAGGTTTGGAAGATATTATTACGACACTCATTACAAATAGTAAAACAACATCCTCAGCTATGCCATTAGACATTCATACAATGAAATAACAAAATCGATTTCAGACATATTGTGTAGACGCCCAAATAGCTGACTCGGCTTGCACCGCGACGGCTTACCTGTGCGGTGTGAAGGCTAACGAGGGCACGATAGGCGTGACGGCTCGGGTCCCGCGCCGGGACTGCCTCGCATCCCGGGACGACACGCAGCACGTCCAGTCCATCGCCGAGTGGGCGCTCGCAGACGGACGTGACGCCGGTCTGTACTATCCACATGTTCAACATACGTACATTCTCTTTGAACATAGGATTATGTTACCTAATGAACGTAATATTACTCTGTACAGGAATTGTAACAACTACCCGCGTGACCCACGCCTCGCCCTCAGGAGTGTTTGCGAAGGTGGCCAACAGGTACTGGGAGAACGACGACGAGATCAGGAAAGACGGGCATGACCCTACGGTGTGCCCAGACATTGCGCACCAACTCGTACACCAAAACCCCGGGAAACAATTAAAGGTACTTTAAAAGTGTAAAAACCCTTAACATTTCATAACGTATCATTCTTCTTCATAGTCCTATAGCAATGAAAATTTTCTCGAGACAATTAATTATTTGAGAAATTATTTTTAAAGCATATATTTTATGAACGTTTCATAATTTATTAGTTTGCATATTATTTACAAACCTGTACCGTTAACATTACAATATTCATGTCGACAGGTTATTCTTGGTGGCGGACGACGCGAGTTCATACCGACAAACACCATAGACGAGGAGGGAGAGCCGGGCCGTAGAACTGACGGACGGAACCTTATCACTGAGTGGCGAAGTGACAAGACGCAGAGCAACCTGGACCACCGCTACGTATGGAACAGAGACCAGTTGATGGAGCTGGCTGCCTCGCCGCCTGACTATCTCCTCGGATTGTTTGAAAACAACCATTTAAAATACCACATGCAAGCGAATCTCACCACCGAGCCCACGCTCGCTGAACTAACTGAAGTCGCTATCCGCTCACTCAGCCGCAACGAGAAAGGTTTTTTCCTGTTCGTAGAAGGAGGACGCATCGACCACGCCCACCACGACAATTTCGTGGAGTTCGCGCTCGACGAGACCATCGAGATGAGCGCGGCCGTGGCGCGCGCCGCCGCCATGCTGGGGGAGGAGGACTCGCTCATCGTGGTGACGTCAGACCACGCGCACGTCATGGCCTTCAACGGGTACTCGGACCGCGGCAACGACATCCTCGGCACCTCTGGCGATCTGGACGAACACGACGTGCCCTACATGACCCTCTCCTATACCAACGGACCAGGCTTCAGACCGCATCTAGACAACACAAGACCTAATGTCACTGCTGAAGACAATTATCGTAAGTACTAATCTAATCTTAGATAATTTGTGTTAACACGTACCTCACATGTAAACACCTAGAGCCTGCTCTATAAATAATAGATTGTTGGTGGTGACAGGTCAGTTTGAGTGGATGTCACACGTGGACGTGCCGGTGGAGTCGGAGACGCACGGCGGTGACGACGTGGCGGTGTTCGCGCGCGGCCCGCACCACACCATGTTCACCGGCCTGTACGAGCAGAGCCACATCCCGCACCTGATGGCGTACGCGGCTTGCATTGGCCCGGGGCGACACGCCTGCTCCGCTGCCTCACCCACTGTGCTCACTCCTGTCTTCACACTGTTCTTTGCTCTACTACTTTTTGTTTGTCGTACATAGTGGCAGTTGTTACCTTTAGTCACTGACGGGGACTGACAGACTTGTACAACGACACAAGATACAGCTTGTGGACTTTATAGTTACTTGTATAGTAACGTCCTAATGTAAAGCGTTATAAGATGACAAATAAAGAATAAATGTAAATGAGATCTGAAAATGTAAATAAAAGTACAAATGAGAAGGAAACATTTAATATTATAATAACACTTACCTTAACAACAGTTGATTTGAGATTGTATATAAAATAATATAATTATATATATTACAGTCAAAACTCATTGCCGGTCAAAACCCTTTTTAACTGCATAAAACAGTCAATAGTGGTTTTGACCGATGTGCTTAGTCAAAACCCTTATTGACTGATTTTTGCAGTCAAAAGTGGTTTTGACCATCGATGTTAGTCAAAACTCATTGAAAATTGATCTTTAATACATATTAAGGTAAAAGTCCGAAACAGTTGGTTAGGTTAGGTTAGTATGGTGACCAACTTCAAACTTCAAACTTCAAACTTCAAAATGCTTTATTTCATAAAATTTATCACAAATTGTTTGAAATCGTCTTTTACAATTTACTTGAAATTGAAGCTATAGTTAAAACTATAGATCGACACAGACAAACGCCACAGCACTAAAAAAACCGCGTTGTATTGTCTAATGTAAATTAGAGAAGAAAAATAAAACCAATCTACTACTCAAATCTACTTGTCTGTCTGTGTTGATCCATAAATTCCAGTTTCCAAATGGTTGGGCCAATGAGAAGAAACCTGGCAAAGAAACTCATGGCAACTCTTTTAAAATTCGGTTGTTTACAATATTTCTTTTAACATAAATCATATACACAATTAAAATATTTGACAGTACCAGACAGGATAATACACCACTTATACATTATAAAAAACAATAATCAAAGAAAAGAAAAGTAGAAGACAAGCATGAGAACAAGCAAGACAGAAGAAGAAAAGAAAGAGAAAAGAAAAGATAAAAAGTATACAATAATACAATTAGAACTTAGAAATAAAATAATACAGTAGCACATATAATTATAAAAAGTGCATAAACTAGCATTATTTGAAACAGCCTGAGAATAGAAGCAGTTAATCCCAAGCCTTTTTATCATTCGTGTAATCTACAATAGTATAATATCCCTTTAGGATTAGTTTTTGTTTTACTACATTCTTAAATTTATTAAGACTTAGATCTTGGATATGATTCGGGATTTTATTATAGAATCGCACACATTGACCCAGAAATGAATTGTGTATTTTTTGGAGCCTAGAATACGGATGAACAAGTTTATCTTTATTTCTAGTATTTATACTATGGACATCACTTCTTTTGACAAACTGGTCTTTATTTTTATGAACATAAATTATGTTTTCATAAATGTATTGACTTGCTACAGTTAATATATTGATTTCTTTAAATTTTTCTTGAAGTGATTGTCTCCTACCTAAATTATAAATTGCACGAATAGCTCTTTTCTGCAGCACAAAGATAGTATGAATGTCGGCAGCATGTCCCCATAGTAAAATACCGTATGACATTATGCTGTGAAAATAACTAAAATATACTAATCTGGCAGTTTCTATATCTGTCAGTTCTCGAATTTTCCTAACGGCATAAGCTGCAGAACTTAGTCTCTTTACCAATGTAATAATATGTGGGCCCCACTGAAGCTTAGAATCTAGTGTTATACCAAGAAATTTTGTAGTGTCCACAAGGTCTACCTGATCCTCCTTAACTCTTATCGTGGTTTTTCCTTCCCTTACATTCGGGGTTATAAATCTAACACATCTGGTTTTGCGGCTATTAAGGAGCAAGTTATTAATATCAAACCAACGGACCACTTTAGAGATAGCCAAGTTTACTTCGTCAGTACTAGTCTGTTGTCGTTTCACTTTAAATAAAAGCGAAGTGTCATCGGCAAACAAAACTATCTCATGTTGATCTTTAACTAGGTGTGGTAAATCATTTATGTAGATGAGAAACAAAAGGGGTCCAAGTATAGAACCTTGCGGAACGCCCATTTTTACGACAGATCCTGTAGACAATTTTCCATTAATATTAACTCTTTGTATTCTATTATTTAAGTAAGATGTGAAAAGATCTAATCCTAGTTTACCTAAGCCATAGTGATGTAATTTCCGTAAAAGTGTATCATGATCGACACAGTCGAAAGCCAGAAAACACGAAACAGAAAATACCTAAAGCATCATAAGACTTCTCCCAGGCGTCATATATATGTTTTACAAGCTCCACACCAGCATCGGTTGTGGAGCGACCCCTTGTAAAACCAAATTGTTTAATATGTAAAATTTTATATCTATTTAAATATGTTTGCAGTTGGTCTGCAATATTAGACAAGTCACAGAAAATACCTAAAGCATCATAAGACTTCTCCCAGGCGTCATATATATGTTTTACAAGCTCCACACCAGCATCGGTTGTGGAGCGACCCCTTGTAAAACCAAATTGTTTAATATGTAAAATTTTATATCTATTTAAATATGTTTGCAGTTGGTCTGCAATAAGTTTTTCAAAAATTTTACTGAAAGTTGGCAGTACTGAAATTGGTCTAAAATTAGTTGGGTCTGATGTACAGCCAGATTTATACAATGCAATTATTTTGCTGTATTTCATTAAATCAGGAAACACACCACTATCTATCGAATAATTAAATATAAGAGCTAAATGCGTTGCAACTGAGTAAATAATATGCTTAGTAATAACTACAGAATTATCCCATAAATCTGCTGTCTTTTTTACATTAATGGTATTAAAAGCTTTAATTATATCAAAAGGAGTAACATGTTCAAATTCAAAATTATTCGCGAAAATCGGTACGTTATCCTTCAAAATTAATTCTGCAGTTATAGGTGAAGAGTTCAAAGATTGAGTAGTAGTAATTGGAATATCAGTGAAAAATTGTTCAAAAGCAGTGGCAACTTCTACATCTGATGTGATTGTTGAGTTATTAATGTTTAAGTTGTACTCAATGTCGCGCTTGACTACTTTGCCTGTTTCACTATTGATAATATTCCATATGGTCTTAATCTTATCATTACTGTTTTTAATCCTTGAACTTAGAAAACGTGATTTAGCTACCTTACAAAGCTTTCTAAATAATTTAGAATAATTTTTAACATAATTCTGAAATGTATCACTAAAATTATAGTTTCTTTCTTCATAAAGTTCATAAAGCCGTATTCTACTCTTATGTAATCCTATTGTTGCCCATTCACTAAATGTGGCGTTGCCTTTAATTGATATTGTTTTTGGCATAAAAACGGATTTAAACACATTACAATAAGTAGTAAAAAAAATATCAAATAAAGTGTTTACACTATCATCCCCACTAATAATTGGTATGGAACTAAATGCTAACTCAATTTTATTTTTAAAACATTCAATTCTATATGCAGTTTTAGGTATTACCACAATGTTTTTAGATACATTGTGTTCCTTTCTATTTAAAAATTTAATTTGCTGACCAGTATGGTCTGACTGAAGTTTATTAATTATTAATTTGTCAGTAATTACAAAATTAATAAAAATATTATCAATACATCTTGCTGTTGTTTCAGTTATACGAGTAGGCTCCAAAAACACATTTTTCAGATTAAAAGATTGAAAAAGAGCCAAGTATTTAGATACCCTTTCTGGGGTTTCATTTCCTGTTACCAGTAAATCAATATTAACGGACGCTAGAAACATTTTTTTTAATGTTAAACTAGAATATAGTATTATTATATTCTTCTCTCTTCTACAGATCAATTTTCAATGAGTTTTGACTAACATCGATGGTCAAAACCACTTTTGACTGCAAAAAACAGTCAATAAGGGTTTTGACTAAGCACGTCGGTCAAAACCACTATTGACTGATTTTTTCGGTCAAAAGTGGTTTTGACCGGTTATGAGTTTTGACTATAACATATATACCATTATTGTCACACCATTCAACCAAAGTGTTAATATCATTTCCATCAACATTATTGTCATTTCTAGTTTCAACTATTCTGCAAAACTTAAGGTCATCAGCATACAAAAATCTATCCGAGTTAAGACTGAATGGGATGTCATTGACAAATATATTGAACTAGATCTGCCCGATATAAAAGCCTTGTGGTACACCAGATCTGAGCTTGTACACGCTGAATTGGAAGCCCTTCACCACGACAAAAAAGTGATAACGCTCGAGATACGACTTTAGCCATTCAAAAAGCGAACCAGTGATACCGTACGCGGTTAATTTCTCTAACAGAATGGAATGTGGGACACGGTCAAATGCTTTGCTAAAGTCCGTATATACCACGTCCACCTCCTTCCCACGGTCTACGGCCTTGACCAGCCACTCACTAAATGGCACTAAATTCGTTTCAGGTTGATCTAGCTAGAGCTTGTTAAACCATGTTGCGAGTCGGTTAGATAAAGTTTGAAATGCGCTTGACTGTCACTGTCACTCACTGATTTGCCCACATAAGGGCAAATTAGTGATTCGAACACCTTGGCCATACTAGATAGAATGTATATAGACCTAAAGTTACCCACGTGATCACATTCATTACCTTTGTGAATAGGAACCATCTTTGCGTTTTCCACACGTCTGTTATGCAAGTGTTCTGTCCTCTATCACGCGATAGACCCGGCACCCGCACGCAATCCATGGAATGCTAAGATGCCTCATGAATGTATGTGTAACTCTTATTGTTGTCTAACTAAGTTTTAGGGGAACTGGTCACCTTCTGAATTCTGAGATAATTGTCGCTATTCATTGTGTAATACGCGGTCATGACTGGATACAGAACAATATTAAATAAACATTTTTAAAAACCCCCGATCGATAAAAACAAATACAAAGAAATCTAGTTAAGACAAATGCAACGAAACCAAACTCGATGGGTTTACCAAGAGGCAATCCAGGGTTACATCTCCTATCCTCGAGACGTAACAGCAGACCAGCTCAGTGGTTCCAGAAGACATTAGTGTTTCTAATGTCAGATCCAACAAAGGCTTGCAAGTAAACAGAGCGTGTAACTTAACTATCACACCTAACAAACGACCTGAAGACTTATACCGATTTGCACATAGCTAAGAACACTCTCGACTGATATAGCTTTTAAACAAAAAAAACCGCATAAGAATCGGATCTTCCGTTTGGAAGCTACGATGCCACAGACAGACATACACACACACACACCTCAAACTTATAACACCCCGTCGTTTTTGCGTCGGGGGTTAAAATGTTTTTAACCCCCGACGCATCTAAGTTTTATCCAAAAGGGATTGTCTGAACCTAATTCTAGCCGGAATGATATCGTATAGCCCTAGTTTTATCCAACAGTGAATGGCTGGAACTATGTAGTTGTAGCCGGCATGATGAAGGCTAGACCTAGTTATACCCGAAAACAATCGGCTAGTACTAGTTTTAACCAAGAGTATGTGGCTACACCTAGTTCTAACCGGCTAAAACTTGGTGCAGCCGCGCTTCGGGTTTTAGCCTTAACATATATCCACTTGTCTGGCAAGGCGCCTGAAAACGGCGCCAAAAAAAAAACGTTCATCTGGCCAAGCGCAGGAAAACGGCGTTTTGACAAGGTCAAAACATCGTATTACTTTCGTGCCATTTAGAAAATATTTCTTATTTGTTCTAGTCCTTACGCATTACAAATCGTCTATGCATGATATTTCTCTTCCTCTCATATAAAAGTCATTTAATCTATGGAACAAAAGCTATGACAGATTTATTTTTGAATCTGTCAGTCATTTGTTTACGTTAAGCGAGTCGTGTTACGCGTCATATAAACATTGAAGTTTAAATTGTATTTGTGTTTTGTTTGTGATTGTGAGTGGTGTTATGTGAAGTCTAATAAGTGTTCATTGTTATTGTGTTACAACAATGTAATAAAACATTCATAAGTGGTTTATTTTTTATAACTCGGAAGTGGCTATTTTTTTGCAAGTTATGATTTTTGCAAGGTAAGGTTCATATTTTTTTATTTATTTTCAAGAATCTTATTAGATTTATACAAAATTCCATTTAGAATGGGAGATAATCGGCTTATAAGAATCTTATTGGACTTATACTAAATTCCAATTAGATTTAAAGAAAATCTGCTTTTTCAAACATTGGTCAGTTTAAAACCCCTGTCTGGCAAAGGCGCCAGAAAGCTGTTGGCCAGATGAGCAATTTTTCCGCCATTTTGCCTTGCCAGGCGAGTGGATATATAAGAATAGAAGACCCGTAGGTGCAAGCGAGATAAATACAGAGAATGATATGGCTTTATGACTCAGATGATAATGCGTTATCAACAGCAACACAACTACGAAGGGGCAGTTACCCAAAACGTAAGTAGAATGCCTGTAACCAACAACCATGTGTCTGTGACATCACACTCTGGTTTACGTCATAAGAGCTTTGAGCTTCATGAACGCTGTCCAACAGAGTTGGATTTGACGTGTTTTCTCTTTCTCGACGTTGGACTTACCTAGCCGGACTACTTGTATTAGGAAAACATTATTTACATTAAAAACAACTTATTATTAAAAAAACAAATAATATGTAAACAATTATGATTAATGTAATTTAACTGAATAATTTAAGTGCATAATATAAGTATTAAGTAAGGAACAACTGTTTTAACAATAAGCTTTATCACAACTAAACAATCAAATTCGACCGGAAATAAAAGTAACAATTTAGTTTTCTTCATTAATTTATTTAAAAACCCGATGCTTAGCTCGAGGCTACTACATTCAACAGTGATAAGTAAGAACGCAAGTTCTCTGTACTTTCTTATTACACATACACGACGACATACACACAGTTAACGTAGAAACATAGTTACATCACCACATTTACAACATATTTGTAAACTTCCATAGTCAGAGAAAGTTTAAAATCTTATGTAATATATATTCAGATTCATCCAGGGAAATTTTACATTGTATTTTACTCTGTAGGCATTCTAAATTCATATTATAACCACTACCATAAGATTCAAGGCCTTCGTGTAGAAAAAACAAGGAGCAAAGCGGATACTAGTAGGAGTACCACCGGAGCTTGTACAATGCGTCCTGCGGCACTGCAAGCGTGCTCGCCAGGACCGAAACAGGCCACGTATGCCATAATGTGAGGGATGTGGTTCTGCTCGTACAGCCCCGTGAACAATGAGTGACGAGTACCCCACGCGAACACAGCTACATCGTCACCACCGTGAGTCTCCTCGTATAAGTGTACATCCACGTGACTTCTCCAGGTCATGTCATCTGAAATAAACGACGTTTTCATAAGCACTTTAAATCATTGTGTGAATGATTGATAAATCCTTTGCAGCTTATACTCACCATAGTTTTCAATGGTAATATCTTGCCTGATATTGTTCACGTGTGGTCGGAAACCAGGTCCGTTAGTGTAAGACAGTGTCATGTAAGGCACGTCGTCATCGTCTATATCTCTGGATGGTCCGAGAATAGGCCGACCGCGGTTGGAATATCCGTTAAAAGCCATGACGTGCGCGTGGTCTGATGTCACCACGATGAGAGATTCTTCTTCAGAAAGCATTTCTGTGGCTCGCTCTACAGCTTTGTGCATTTCGACTGTCTCGTCCAGTGCTTTGTGTACCCAATTTTGATGATGTCCGTGGTCAATGCGTCCTCCTTCCACAAACAAAAAGAAACCTTTCTCGTTCCTACTCAACATTCTAATAGCCGTTTCTGTAAGCTCAGTGAGCGTTGGTTCAGTCTCAGGGTTCGCTTCCAAGTGATAGTCCATGTGTGTATTTTTGAACAGGCCAAGTAAATATTCAGGGAGATTATTGTTTAAATCCATTAACTGCTGACGATTTGAAATATAATTAAAAGTAACATTGCGGTTGGTTTTGTCTTGTTGCCATTCTTGAATCAAGTTACGTCCGTCTGTCCTCCTGCCAGCCTCGCCATCCTCGTCGTTGACAGTCGTAGGCAAGAAGGTGCGTCTACCGCCTCCTAATATAACCTGCAAACATTACACGACTACTATTAGATATATTATGCTCTGGTTGTCAGAAGCATTATGCCAAGGTTTACAACTAACACGTACCTTGAACTTGTTCCCAGGGTGCATGTGGACCAATTGGTGCGTGATATCAGGGCAGGTATCAGGATCGAAGCCGGCTCCCACAATATCAGCGTCAGTCTCCCAGTTACGATCCGCGGACTTAGCGAAAGCGCCGCCAGGTGAAGCGTGTGTCACTCGGGTCGTTGTTACGATACCTACATACAACATTTCCAATATAATATTATTTATTGTAATAATATATTATACTAACATACGTCAAGCGTAAGTTCGTCAGAAACATGTAAAGTCCTAAAATATTATTTATTTTAAAAACTAAAGCGATCATTAGACGTAAGTTTGATTAGCATGTGAAGTGATATTCTGTTCTCTGATGACTTCTTAGCTACTAGTTATTACTCAGAATAGGTATTTTGACAAGTCGCGACCTCCCTTACGTTGACAAGTATAGAACAAGTGTCTATGTAACACTGACCTACGTCACGTCCGTCCTCCAGCGCCCACTCGGCGATGGACGCGACCTGGTTGGCCTCCACCCTGGCGGCCGCACAGTCACCGCGCGGCACCGCAGCGCTCACACCCAAGTTCCCTTGATTTGTTTTAACACCGCATAAGTAGGAGGTAGCTGTGCACGCTGAATCTGCTATTTGGCTATTGACGCAATACGTCTGTGGTAACAAATTAATATACATAGGTAAGAAAACACAGTTAACAAGACTGAGAAAACGTAAGTACAAATAATTCTATACTTTATCAAAATAAGAACTCAATAATGAAGTAGAATAGTTTGCTAGTAGTGTAGTACTTCATAATAATATAAATATTCATTTTTCTGATAACAATGTCCCATTACAGAGACAGTCCTTCTGCTCTGGCCAGATGGACTCTTTTTCGTACCTGCAAATAATAATACTATGGTTTTCAAATCCCTTTATCCTTTTTACGATGCCGACAATAATCTTGTAATAAAACCGTACCAAACAAAAATACATTTTTATGTTCAAGATAACCTACTGCTGACAACGTAAGTAATAAAATATCATTCACCTTGACGAGTCCAGTCGTAGGAAACTTTTCGAAGGACATCTCGGCCTCCTCCCCAGTGCTGCCGCTTCGTTGTCCGAGTAGGATGCGAGCAGCGGCCAGCGTGGGCACAGACATGCCGTCGCCGAGGAACATGACGACGTTGCGCGCCTTGCCCGTGGGCTCGTGCGCGAGCAGGCGCGCCCGCAACGCCGCCTGCGCGTGCGTGTCCCAGAAGCTCGGGTCGCTCTCCGGCAGGTTGGCGGAGACGCGCTCGCGCTCCCACTTGCCCTCCGGGTGATAATGATCACCGCTCGCGCTGAACGCGCCGCAGACCACCAGCACCGCTACTAGCTCAGACCACATGCTGACGAAGGCTACTGGGACACAATGCTCCTACCACTCTTTATATTTTATATCTATCTAATCTCAATCATCATTAATCGACTCATAATCATATCAAGCTTAAAGTTACCAATCGATGTATTTGCAACACATATTGTTCCAAATTATATTCCTTATCGTAGTTTAGTAAGCAACAGCTACGATACGTTACTAAAAGTTGCATAAACGCACTTGATGGATGTTATTTGATTTTATCTTTTCCGTAAAGAATGATAAATGTTATAAGAGTCGATTGAAACAAACAAACAAATATATATATCGTTGTTGCCAGTGCTCGTAGAACAGATTGTACTAGGTGGACGTGATGTGTCAATAATAACGTGCATTTTGTTTAAATCTAGTTTCGTCTAGCTCCTTAACTGGTTTTCCTAAATGAAGAGTATCCTTAGTGTATTGCAACATTTATGACAAATCTGTTCATCACTCACATGATGCAAAACAAACGTTTTTTCTTTACACCTTTGTACTGTATCTTAATTTGTCTTTGTGGTATCTGTTTTAGTTCTAGGTATGCTGTGCTAGCTCAGCAGGTAGGTGCTCCTCATTACATCACACATACACTACACGTATTACCATTTGTCCAGTGACGTATTACTTTAGATGCCTCATGGGTGACGACGTAAAGTTACATTACAACTTCGATATGTGCACGTGGTTTTTATGGTGAAGGAGTGTCCAAGATCCGTTGACAGACAGATTCACATCATCTTCAATACTGCAGAAGACTTAGACATAATCATCTTCGCCACAACTTTCTTTCAAATAATGCAATACTCAAAGCCAGATTATTGCATTAATATACATGTAAAAGAATACTATACTCGTCCAGAGGTCATGGCACTGGACGTGTTTAGTCCAGAGAAGCGGGTTTGATTCCCGCCTCGAGTATCAATGTTTTCTATTGTCTTTCTTCTATTCGGACTTTTCTAGTTATACCTAAGCTTTATAGGTAAAAAATTATATGTAATTTAATATCCACGTAAGTTTAAAGTAATACAAATTTATGATAACAACCAAAGTTTCATGACAAACCCGTATCAACTTAGGAAAAATTTACTGCAATTATCAATACTAACAATATTTGAAAGATCTCTAATCTCTCGTTAAAATCCCACTGGGATTTCTGAAATAAAAAACATAAAATAGTATAATTGATAAAAATTCCGCTGCAGGGATGCCAGGAGCAGAAAAAAACCATCAATTTTACACCCTAAACTACCTATATTCCAAATTTCATCAAAATCTGTTCAGTATTTGCATGAAAGACAAACATCCATCGTAACGTAATCGTCTATCTATCCATCCATACATCCTCACAACAAGTAACGTAAGGCCACAAAACAAGAAAATATATTCTTTGTTTGATTTGAATCATCCTTTATTAGATTAACTGCCGTATTGAGTATTGCCATCCTCTAAAATGGAAAACAATTCCAGAAAATCATTCAATATGTCACCACCTCATCTCATCCCATGGGTGTCGTAAAAGCCGACTAAGGGACTATCCGTGAATATTATCTTTACGAAATAAAAAGAAGGAAAACCTGAAATTAAATTCTATACCAAGCCGTCTGGCCAGCGTGGCATTAGTAGGCCAAGTATCCCTCCTTCATAGGAGGAGGCCCGTCCTTGCAGTGGGACATTAATGTGCTGTTATAACTATGATGAAGTAGCATTCACTTGTCGAAAATCAGGAATCAATGACTTGTAAGAACAATGACAATTATTGTGTCCTTTATCTCGTTTTAGAAAGAAATTATAGACATTTCATTGTATGGTCGACTACCTAGCTCATGCCAGACCTTCAAAATCTAATGGAATCAACACTCTGTTCCGTACATTATTTATGGATAAAGTAATAACATGAACACGGTGTAATAAGTAATGTAACTTTATTTATAATCTTATATAATATCAGGTACAGTCATGGTACAGTATCATTATAATATTTATGTGTATCATTAAGATTTTCGTACAATTAATACTCCTAATAATGCAATAGTGAGTGCAAACACTAAACAAGTGTGTGAGACCCGCGCGGCACTGTTACACGCATGCTCGCCCGGACCGAAACATGCCACGTACGCCATGAGGTGAGGAATATGGTTCTGCTCGTACAGCCCCGTGAACAACGAGTGCCGCAGACCCCATGCGAACACTGCAACATCGTCACCGCCATGCGTCTCCGAGTCCAAATGAACGTCCACATGAGATCGAAATCTGTGATCATCTATAATGAAAAATATATACAAATAAGAAATGCTCCAAACATTATAAAATTCACGTGGTCAGGTGAGATACTTACTGTAGTCTTCGAGAGTTACATCAGGTCTTAAACCGTTTACATGTCGCCTAAAACCAGGTCCGTTAGTGTAAGACAAAGTCATGTACGGTATGTCATCGTCATCTATATCTCTAGAAGGTCCCAGTATGGGTCGCCCTCGATTAGAGTATCCATTGAACGCCGTAACGTGAGCATGGTCTGACGTCACAACGATCAGAGTTTCCTCTTCAGAGAGAAGTTCTGTGGCGCGCTCAACCGCCTTGTGCATTTCGACTGTCTCGTCAAGTGCCCTCTGGATTCGATTAGCATGATGTCCGTGGTCAATGCGTCCTCCTTCCACAAACAAAAAGAAACCTTTCTCGTTCCTACTCAACATTCTGATGGCCGTTTCTGTAAGCTCAGTGAGCGTTGGTTCAGTCTCAGGGTTCGCTAACAAGTGATAGTCCATATGTGTGTTTTTGAACAGGCCAAGTAAATATTCAGGGAGATTATTATTTAAATCCATTAACTGCTGACGATTTGAAATATAGTTAAAAGTAACATTGCGGTTGGTTTTGTCTTGTTGCCATTCTTGAATCAAGTTACGTCCGTCTGTCCTCCTGCCAGCCTCGCCATCCTCGTCGTTGACAGTCGTAGGCAAGAAGGTGCGTCTACCGCCTCCTAATATAACCTGCAAACATTACACGACTACTATTAGATATGCTCTGGTTGTCAGAAGCATTATGCCAAGGTTTACAACTAACACGTACCTTGAACTTGTTCCCAGGGTGCATGTGGACCAATTGGTGCGTGATATCAGGGCAGGTATCAGGGTCGAAGCCGGCTCCCACAATATCAGCGTCAGTCTCCCAGTTACGATTCGCGGACTTGGCGAAAGCGCCGCCAGGTGAAGCGTGTGTCACTCGGGTCGTTGTTACGATACCTACACATAATTGGCATTAATTTTAAAATATTTATTTGAAATACATTTACTAAAACTATTAACCTGAAGTATGAAAATTAAATAACCTAGATTAGTTTATGAAAAGATCCATTGTGTTTTGTATTTAGTCATAGTTTACCCTAATCTAACGTTTAATATTATATCATAATACTGCTGTTTTTCAAAAGTTACTTTTGTTAGTTTTATATACTACCTAATGAATTTACTTTCTTCTCTGTCCAGCTTGGGGCACATTTTGTCCATCTCCTTAAAGGAACAGAAGTGATGTGGTTGGTCAGGTTTGTTGTTATAAATATAAATGATAAATAGTACGCGTGTGAGTACTGACCGACGTCGCGTCCGTCTTCAAGCGCCCACTCGGCGATGGAGGCGAGGTGGTTAGCTTCGTCGCTGGCGGCGAGGCAGTCGCCGCGGGGCACGGCCGCGCTCAGCCCGAGCACGCCCTGGTTGGTCTTGGCGCCGCACAGGTACGACGTCGCCGTGCACGCAGAGTCCGAGATCTGACTGTTCACGCAGTACGTCTGCAACGACACAATACCTAATTACTTCTATGTTTATCTCTACATTCTAATGTTGCTGTAACTTACACAAGAAAACATTCAATTACATAAAGTATCGATCGCTTCGATTTTTATAATTTTATTCTCTACCCTATATTTCTCTCTTCTAGTGGCGCTTGGTTATTTTATTTTATTAGGTAGATAAGTAACACACAACAGTACGTATGTATAATAATTAGTTTGTACTAAAACAATGCTTACAACTGAGGTTCCATTAACTCTGATCATACACAACGTTGTATGCCAAACTTACAGTACCTACGACTTAGTTATTTACTTGATATACTTGACTGCATCTGCTAAGGACAAAGTAAGTGCTATAAAACATATATTTATATTTGTTACTTCTTGTAAACGTTTTACTGTTACAGTATGTTTACGACAGATTGTGTGCGTGGTTAGTAACGAAGAAAGTAAATAACAAAATGGCATAAATAATGTATTAATTGTAGACCGAATCGAAAGTTTTAATAAACTCAAGTGACACTCAAAGTAATAATATTTTAGATGTCTACGTCACATATCGTCATTATCATTATTATCTGTACGAATTATAACAGATTAGACAATATTACAATTTACAACTCAACTTATCTATTTGCGACTGCTACTACCATACAATAAAAATAAAATAGTTCTTACTTCACTTTAGACAACACTTACATCACTTTACAAATATTATTACTCTGTATTTATTCGTTTGTGGATATGTTGAAAAAACTCATAGGCAGCACCTATGCTGTCACAGTTAGTATGCTTTACTCACTTCAATAGCTTAATATCCTACGACATACAACTTGGGAGAACGCATCAAATTTAGAGTAATTTTGTTACATTGCAAATGGCAATCCGCGTCGTTTATTGTTTAGGCAAATAAAGAATAATAATACTAGTATGCTCTCTCGGGGAACGTTTTTCGAAAAATATTTTTATTCTAACTTAAGGTTCTAAAATACATCAGAAAACAAACTGTAAGATTAAATCTAAAAGATTAAATTAATTTTAATCAATTAATTTAGAAGATCAGATTTAATTTTACAAAAGTAATTGTTGTTAGAGACCCAATTTTTAGCGTAGTTAATCTTTTGAAGGGGAGTGTCTACGTTTTATCTGCACAAGTCGTTCCTTGGTATGTTTGACTATAACATTGAAAAACCCTTGTATAGTTAAAAAGACTGCCTTATGGATACGAAAAGAGCATGGCGCTGCCCTCTCCTAAAATGCTATAATTACAATTGTGGCAAATATAGGTGCCTTTTTTAACAACGTTTTTACTTCAATGTTTCATTTATTTTATACCTCTTATAATAATTCGACCCCAACAATTTATACTAAGCTAACTCATGAAAGTGTCCTTTACAGTAGACGCGTTTAGAGGGAAAAACGCGATAACTTTTATATTAATAAGGATATTGATTTGAAATTTTGTATGATTAATATTTGATTTATTTATAGTTATCTCTTATTTTAATTTTTCTTGAATTGTGTATATTTTTTAATTTAGTGCAAGTTATACCCCTAATTCCAAAATATTATTTTACGCACTGTACACGTCTAACTAGCGCCAACTTGCCTGGAAGAGAATGCCTTAGGCATTAAGTCCGCATATATACACCACTGTATTAAAGTAAAATAAAATAAATTACGGGCGGTCACAGTACTAAACGTGATTTTAATTGCTTTACATTGCTTACTCTCAAATATATTATGCATTCATTTAAACTGAAGCCTACATTAAAAAATGTCAAATATACTCTCTATAAAGTATTTAACATAGTTTTACACGAGAAATAATATAAGACATACAGTCGGTAACTAGTGCATGGCCAATCGAAGAAATAAACCCGATCGGGCTACATTACGCTAAGTAAAAGTTAGTGTAGTGTTACACGAACTTTAAACAAAGCGGCTAAAACTAATAAAGCGACAAGTGTAGTTAGCGTAAATTAAATCAAGCTATTTTAAAAATTACCTATACTTAGCGTCGTATAAAATTACAAAAATAACGAAGTAAGAACTTCGTTATTTTTGTATATTATTTAATGATTTTTTTATTAAAATTAAAATAGCACATTTTAAGCACTTTAGCGTAAGAAACTTTTAAGTATGGAAACTTTGGTTAAGTTAAATAAAATTGATTGAGGTTTTGTTAAAAATAAATAATTTCTACAAAAAATATTTATATTATCTTTTAGTTTTATGTCGTCTGAATTAAATTATTAGTGATATTTTAAAGATCTGCACTAATTACTTGAAAACTAACTTGATGAAACATAAAGTAAAATTATAGGAAACAATCGATTGATTTCTCGCCTATGTTATATGTTTTGTAATATAATTATGCACGTGGATAGTTTATGTTAAAAAAAAACAATAAAAAATAAGACAATATTTTTAAAACAATTACAAATGTGAGAGATTATAACAAGCGTATGATATGAGTATACCTTGACGAGACCAACAGTAGGAAACTTCTCAAAGGACATGTGCGCCTCCTCGCCCGTGGCCCCGGCGCGTTGTCCGAGCAGTATGCGGGCGGCGGCGAGCGTGGGCACCGACATGCCGTCGCCGAGGAACATGAGCACGTTGCGCGCCTTGCCGGTCGGCTCGGCGGCGGCGGGACGCACGCGTGCCCTCAGTGCGTCTTGCGCCTGCGACACCCAGTACTGCGCGTCGGTCTCGCGCCGGTTGGACGCGACCACATCTGCCGCCGGCTCCGTCGGGTGGTAGCGGTCTCCGCAGACCACCTGCAACAGAGCGCCCTGTACTAACAGCACCACCACTAGTGAAGGCCGCATCGTTATGTGATCGACTGCACCTCCGCCTTCATTGCCGAGAGCTTTTATTTTTAATCAATATCTCAGATTCATTAATATCTTATCACAGATTAATTATCAATGTTAATGTATAACTAAGAACTCACGCGACTGCGTCTGTACAAACTTTATTAGAACTTGCACAATTAGTTTGTCACTTAGATTACCAAATAACATTATTCCCGAGAGTAAATTAGTTTTTATGTTCAAAATATTTATCATGTACGGTCAGGGAAATTAATTGTTTAGCAGGTAGACAACCTACGTAATTTAGTCGTATTATATTTTGAAAGATATTACACCTCAAAATAGAGATAAGATAATATACAGCCAATAAGTAAGAATCGCATTTCAAACTCCTTTGTTTACAAACTTGCAAAAATTCCATTCTGTCCAAAGAGTAAAAAATAAATTTTGACAGTATTATCGATACATTAAAGTTCGAGTTACCCCGGGTTTCCAAATAACTAATCATGTAAAAATCAACTAATCAAGTGTCAAAACTGTCATTTTAGTTCCTGAAAATGATAGTTTTGACACTTGATTAGTTGATTTTTCCTTGATCAGTCATTCGAAAACGGGGGGTTAGTGTCACGAACTTTGGTCTGTCAACAATATAAAATTAAAGAATTTCAAAATACCTGTCTGTCATAGATAGAGATAGACAAGGCTAGGTATATACACCTTGTCCATTAAATTTTACGACCGCCAAGATGTCGGGGTTCGTCATCAGTCGTCTGTAGTCGGTAAATAGTAACCTGACTGATTTCAAAATTGTGCAAACTGCTAATCAATTAAATTCCTTGAGTGTACATTTGATTTTATTAACGACTATTTTTCGTTTCTTATGTAGGTACCTACACTAATAAATAACTAAAATACCTTTTTGTTAATAAACTGCTTTTACAAATAACTTAAACAAAACTATATTTTCTATAATGAACAAAATATACATAGACATTTATAATAATAACTTTTCTCACTAGATGTTGTTTATATCTAAAGAAAACCAAGTCTTCATTTAAAAGCTTGTTGTTTATAAGTTAGTAATTGCTTCGTAATTGTACCTAAATATTATGTTCAGAAGCGCGTATAGCGCAAGTCACATTATATTGTTCGTAATGATAGTCACAATTTATCTGTTACATCTACATTAGGCATTGCGTACGAGTAATCTATTTACGTATCAGTATAAGCAACAACATTATCTCACTGGAACTAAAATAACATTACAATATGTCTCGTCACCGTGTCGTACAAAGTGCGTGTCTACTATGTAGGTATCAACTACTGCACTTCCCTGTACTTAACTATGTGTCATGCAATAAGTAATCCCTAGTAACAATGTCCATGTATTCCGATTATTAATATTATATAATATGTCGGGGAGCCGGCAAAGATTGTTTAGTTCAGGGTGGCGATAGCCGGCAGGATTGTTCAGTTCAGGGTGGTGATCTTCGTCAAACATATTCGTGAAATCAAACAAGAAATAGACAGCTTGATTATCGTATAATGATTTAACACTATACCACAATTACAATATTATTAAGAATGTAGCACGATCCAAACGGATATATTTTAGGATTAGCGTTTTCCAAATCTGACGACTCTCTTGGTCATGCGCAAAGAGAACTCTCGTTTGCTGTCTTAAATAACAAGGAGTGATAATCTTTATAATCGAATCATAAAGCTAAGTTATTAACAATCAAAAGAGTATTTAATTATCCACGCTGCGACACGGCCGTCCTGCGCCTAACACGTCCTCGTGTTGTGGTTCTGAAAAGAGATAAAGGCAGGTACATTTCCTTTGTCTCGGCCATATCTGACCAATAAGGTCAGTTATAAACATTGCTTAACCAGCAGCATCACTTAAACAGCGGCATCGCTTAACCAGCGGTGTGGCGACAGCCAAAGCCAGTACGCACGAACGTGCCAAAGTAATTTTGTATAGAATCAAGTATAACATAACAAACCTTCTGACTGTTTTAACTCTAGTGTTTTACTGTCAATTAGGCAGATAATATTGCCACAGTAATGTAAGCTCTATTTCTTTTACTTAAACTCATATGGACTAGTATTTAAGCTAGTTAGTATTAAAGTAGTTATTATGATAATAAAACCAGTCAATATTTAATCTCGGAACAATCGTTTCATTTGACTTACATAGCAACTCGCTATAAGCGGCATCACTTAAATAGTGTCTTCGCTTAACCAGCGGCATCACTTAACTAGTGGCGTCGCTTAACCAGCGGCATCACTTAACCAGTGGCTTCGCTTAACCAGCGGCATCACTTAACCAGTGGCTTCGCTTAACCAGCGGCTTCGCTTAACCAGCGGCTTCGCTTAACCAGCGGCTTCCCTTAACCAGGGGCTTGCCCTAACCAGGGGCTTCGCTTAACCAGCGGCTCCGCTTAACCAGCGGCTTCGCTTAACCTTTAATCACCGTCCTATACGTCTCACAGACGTCACAATTTATCGAACCCAAATATTTTTTTATTTTATTTTGTGACTTTAATTTTAGACGTCTCTGAGACGGCACATCGGCGTTAATGCGACAAATAGACCACCTCGGTGGTTAAAGGTTAACCAGCGGAACATTTAACTTACACCCATTAATCTCATTTAATGGATTTGTTATTTAGTCTTAAGCTTTTAGAACTTTACAATACAAAAAGCTATGTACCAATAATAATAACCATAGTCTACAGCACCATAAATCAACTTTAAGATCAGCAATGTAAAGTTCTAAATTACACTCTGTAACAATGGCTTTCCCAGCCAACGAATCATCACCAACTCACTTATACTTGCATTTATGAATCCACGTAAATCACACGTGTGCATCTCCCTCCTATAATACACCATAGGGTCCTTACTAACCCCGACCTCCGCTAGAGCCAATACATTCAACGTACATCCACGGACTCCTTACAAGAGACTATGAGAATGTATTAGCTGCTAGTACAGTCGACTATCTATGAGTGATAGAATTCTCACTAAAGTTATTTCTATAAAGTTACTTAAATAACCTTAACTTGTATATCACCATTACTTCTCTTGAGAATCTCCACTCGGAATCTACGGGCTTGTATTTGTTTAGCATTTTACATAGGCAACAATACTTAGTTCGCAGAATATCAATCTTACTCTGTATCTTTCACTACACGTAAACAACAGCTTTGTTCTAACTGCAAATAAACAAACTATTTAAAACATAATGCACAATAGGCATAATTTTACTAACAACGTCAAATCGCTTCGCTACTAATTGAAGGTATAATTATTAATGTACCTTAATCTCATCATCAATACACACCACATAAATCTGGAGGATATCACAACATACTTTGGATTATTTCATTACAATAGATAATAAACTTTACCTATGTCAAATCACAAATAGTAAAACGTTAACGTAACAAATTAGCAATTAAACTTGGTAGTCAATAATAATCAATTTCTTTTCAAATATGATGTGATACACTTTCGATGCAATAAATACTCATTCTCATAATTACTAGAGGTATGACAGTCTAGCTTATACGGTACTTCTCTTTGTGGTAATGTAACAATATTTCATAATACACTTTCGCATTTAACGAAGAATACGAATAGGCAAACTAGGTATAAAGTAGCTATTTGTTATTTTCACAAAGTAACACAAACACAGAACTCGTACCTTCTAAACAAGATGTAACTTCGACTTTGTTTTCTTTTTGTGCTTTGGCAGTATTTACTTGGCGCTTCCTAAAGGCTATAATACTGACCCGCCTTCACGCGACCGTCCTGACATTCACACGTCCTCGTGTGAGCTACCTCAAGGAGTTATTTTCAACGACAGTCGAACCACAAAAACTATATTCTTATTTAGTTACTATTACTTGCAAAACAAGCATCACAGCCGACAAGCACTCTGCCCACACCCTCACGGTGCCCGATCCAACAACACAGGACTCAGGCCACCCTCACGGTGCCTGATCCAACAACACAGGACTCGGAACAACCTTGAGTGTGGGTTACCGTCCTTATCAGATAGCGGACAGCTTAATACTCCATCACGAGTTTACTCAATAAAATACTGCAAAGGATATGCTGTTCGACACGCGTGATTAAATAACTCCTATTAATCTTGAACTAACTTGACTTTAAACGGACCTTTGTATATTCATGGTACTAATTTAATGTAACAGCGTAAAGTCCAACAAATCTAATAGGTACGGTATGACAGTTCTGACAAATTGAATAATAAGGTTGGGATAAAAAAATCGATAACTATAATATCCGAAATTTAAGAGATCGATTACGATAATATCCGATTTTTAAGACACTTTAATTTAATCTCATTATTAGTAAAGGGTATCTTAGAACCTTTTGTAAAAAAACACCACATGTTGCAAATTCTCTAATCTGCAAATAAAATAAATTCCAAACAGTAGGTACTTTTATTTTAATTATAATTAATTAAATAAAAGTAATGTTTAGGATTTTTTTATCCACTAATAAGACCGTAATAAGTTGCCTCCCGCCACCTTCGACCACGTCGAGTAATAGTTAGTTACGTGTCTAACGATAATAACGATTTTTCGTATATGTAAACGATTTTTTTGCATACAAGTGTATCCGAAGAGTCGCAACACTACGAGCAGTAACCTAACTACGTGACTTTGCAATGAGGTCAAGAATAGAACTATAAGATTTTATTTACTATGTAAATATGTGTTATTTTGCTTTGTTTGAAAGTTTTCAATTAAATTTATATATTAAGAATTGTACATTTTTAGATACAATAATAAAATCTTTCTAAATTCATGGTTTTACGAAAAAGGTTTTCGAAACTGAATAATGTACGCATGCACAAAGTTGTTTCAGTTTGAAAAATATGAAACGTCATACTGTATCTTTTAGATTTGTTGAACTGTAGTTTAGCATACACGCCAACAAAACAGACTTGTAATAGTATGGCACATAGTAACAATATAGAACTTACTGACATATTGGACATCAATTATTGTCTGTTTTTCAACCTTACCTTATTTTAACTCAACAGTGTTGTAAAATACCATAATCGTCATCATTACGAACTAATTTTCATTGTTCTCAATGTTAAGCTGAAAACAATATCATGATATCCTATTTAGTCACAAATAATAACAAGATAAAACAAATTAATAAACAAAATCAAAACTAGCAACAAATAAAACCCTCATCACAGGGTTAAACCCTATGAAACTATTCTTATTGAACAGTACTCCATTATTGTACTACTATTACCATTAAAGAGTGAGCACTTCACTCTAAAATTAATACATGGAATGATTTCACCAAATTGAAAGTCTTAGACCCGCTCCGTTGCCAAGGATACCCTTTTTTCATAACATAACATTCCCTTTTTTATGCACAAACTTTCCATCAAAAAGCTTTAATTTTCCATGATTATTACCACGCTTCATAGCAAATATTGTTGTGTTTTCGTGCACCACATTGAGGTGTTTCCAATCCCATTTATCACCATCAATTGGAGAATGTTAACTAATTTTAATTATTAGCACTCCATATTCTCTAGTATCAATATTCATTCTCCTTGTCGTGTCAAACACAGAGACATTACTGTATTGCTGAAATCAAAAACACTTTAGCCAAGACATAAAGCCGCCATGATCACATTCTTCGATGTTAAACAAAGCCGAAGTAGAAATCCATCTAATTTAACAGAATTTCTCCGACGGCAAAAATGGCGTCTTCATAGTACGAATAATCGTCATAAAATTCCTATTTTGTCTCTCAAGCGGTAGTTGCCATTTTGCAAAGGTATTATCACGATTTCAAACACATGGTGAGGTGTCTTCGTATCCCACTTCTGATGTCGGGGAGCCGGCAAGATTGTTTAGTTCAGGGTGGCGATAGCCAGCAGGATTGTTCAGTTCAGGGTGGTGATCTTCGTCAAACATATTCGTGAAATCAAACAAGAAATAGACAGCTTGATTATCGTATAATGATTTAACACTATACCACAATTACAATATTATTAAGAATGTAGCACGATCCAAACGGATATATTTTAGGATTAGCGTTTTCCAAATCTGACGTCTCTCTTGGTCATGCGCAAAGAGAACTCTCGTTTGCTGTCTTAAATAACAAGGAGTGATAATCTTTATAATCGAATCATAAAGTTAAGTTATTAACAATCAAAAGAGTATTTAATTATCCACGCTGCGACATATATAATACTTTTTAATTGATTCACTTTACTTTGAGATTTGTAACAATACAACATGTCACTATCTGCACCTACAGCCGCATCATCAGGCCCGGGCGTTGATCGAAGTGAGATACGCTGACTGTTTGTCAGTACTGGCGCACTTGCTATACTAACCAGCACTGAACTGTGACAGTGTACATACATCAGTGTACGAGTATACAGGGTGGCTCATTCAAAAGGGTCAGTATTGGAAAGTCTTAAACTATAAGTCATACGAAGATTTGTTCTTAGGAACCATGTCACCGATTTTGATAAAAAGAAAAACTTCATTCATACATTTGAAAAAGATACTGTACCCAGCTGAGGAATCGAACCCGGTTGTTTTGCAAAAATAAACTTATATTTTTTCTATTTAAATAGAGTCTGTAGGTCTTAAGCAGTAAATATCTCTTTTCATGTGTTAAATATTGTATTGAACAAAACGGTGACCACTTCGAACACCTACTATGATAAATTAAACTATGTGAAAACAATGCATTTTATTCATTTAAGACATAATGTTTAATAGAGATATTTACTGCTTAAGACCTACAGAATCGATATTTAAATAGAAAAAGTATAAGTTTATTTTTGCAAAACAACCGGGTTCGATTCCCCAGCTGGGTACAGTATCTTTTTCAAATGTATGAGTGCAGTTTTTCTTTTTATCAATATCGGTGACATGGTTCCTAACAACAAATCTTCGTATGACTTATAGTTTAAGACTTTCCCATACTGACCCTTTTGAATGAGCCACCCTGTATACTGCAATATTACACACCTACTACGACCCACCTACTACAGAGGCATACTCTGACAGATCTTGTTAATTGCTCTAATACGGCGCTACATTCTGAATAACACTAAGAAATGTAATGTTTTCATGTATAGTGCTGTTAGCGCTGAATATTTTCTACATTATATATTATTAAACAATAATACAAAAGCTGTTATTATAATAAAAATAATTGTTCCATAAAATATTATTATATATTACGGCTCATTCAAATGTCACATTAATTTCAAACAATAAATACACTTAGTCGTGTTACAGCAACTTTATTTTACGTGATATTTTCTACTTCATTCTACAAGTTTTAACTATAGCTGCTGGCGGGAAAAAATCCGAGTCATTCCTGTCTAATACTTCGGAAGAATTCCGAAATATTAATTTTGGGAATGTTTCAACTGTGAAAAATAAACGAAGTAATAAACGAATAAATGAAGTTGTAAATTATATTATCTTTAGCTGTTTTGTGTGCTAGCCTGTGTGATAGCCTGTAGGTATACCTAGTAGTAGGTAGGTACCTACCTAAAAACAAAAAAATGTCATAAAAATATGTATCTTAGACATCTAAAATACATCCGAAATATTCGAAATACATCCGACAGATCCAAGATACATCCGACAGATTAGAGATATATCTGACAGATCAAAGATACAATAGAACATTGTGCTCTAAGCTATATAAGTTTGCTTATGCTTTGAGCAACTTATCAGGTGTTGTTGATACTGCAGCCGTTATAACGGCTTACCACGGACATGTTGCTCCTCTTTTAAGATGAGGGGTTATGTTTTGGCCAAACTGTACTGACAAAGAAGCGGCATGTATAGCGCAAAAGAAATGTGTAAGGGCAATATTTAAATTAAAGCAAGTAAATAGCTGTAAACCTTATTTCGTAGAATGTAATCTCTTAACTTTACCCTGTATAAGTACTCGAAGTTGTGTTATTTGTAAGAAAAAATTTAAATATGTTTGAGCATCTTAATAGTTTATTTATTTATTTATTTATTAACCAAATATACAACTATCTTTACAGGATCTTAGCCTAATGCGATAGAGTACAACAATTCTTATAAACTAACATTAACCTAACTTACATACTACACAATAAGTGACCTTTGTAAATTCGTTCAATGAGCACGAGAACAGATCTATCTTGGTTGCGACAGTGTTGAGCGTACAGAGCGCCCGCGTTATCGGCGCGCGCTGCAGAAGGTTAGTGCGCGCTCGCGGTACCTCTAGCAGCGGAGGAAGGCGCCGCCGCCCCACGTACTCGTCGGGGACACAAAATCGCGTCACTCGCAAGATGGCCGGGTTGTGTACCACGCCACGCATCACTTTTAAAATGTAGGTGGCCATCATTACTTCCCTTCTGACTTCAAGTTTGTAGTAGCCTACCATAACCAGAACAAACAAAGTAGGGTACAGCAGTGGGTATCCTGGGTAGACCCCGTACTGTCTGAGATAAATAAATCTAATAAATTTATTCTGTATTCGCTCTAACATTGTTACATATTTATCTTCATGTGGAGACCAAACTATTGCGTTACATTCTAGATGGCTCTTCACGAGAGCCTCGTATAACGATTTTAAAGCATGGAGATTAGTAAACTGGCGCGCCTGACCTAAAATGAACCCCAAATTACGGTAAGCCTTCTTACAGACTTCTATAATATGCCTGCTAAAATTTAAATCAGCCGTGAAAGTAACTCCTAAGTCTCTAACCTCTGTAACCCGTTTCAAAGGTGTTCCATTCATGTGGTATTGATGGTGATAATGGTTTCGGGCGCGACTGAATGATAACACACTACATTTGGATATGTTAAATTGCAGCTTGTTATCCATGCCCCACTGTACAACTTGGTCTATATCGCTCTGCAGGATTAGATGATCAGAATCCTGTTCAATTTCCTGGACTAATTTGAGGTCATCAGCGAAAAGCAAAGCCGTGGAGTTGCTGATGATATCCGGCAAGTTGTTAATCATAATGATAAAGAGTAGAGGCCCTAAATTACTGCCCTGACTCACGACCAACCTAGTAAAATATGGCTCCGACAGGATTCCACCACAGTCAACATACTGGCATCTGTCCTTCAGATAACTGGCAAAGAACGATAATGTATGAGAAGTGCAGCCTACGCTGGCTAGCCTCGATAGTAGGGTATCGTTATTAACTAAGTCGAAGGCCTTCCGAAAATCAAAGTAAGCTACATCTACCTGTCTGCCAGCATCCACCGATGGTACCAGATGCGTCATAAGATGAAGCAAGTTCCCCGTTGTCACACGCGCAAGACGAAAACCGTGTTGCGCGTCAGACAACTGGTGACTTACCTGATTATAAATGTCCCTGTGAATGGCCGACTCAAAGACCTTTGCCGGAGTGCATAAAACCGCAACGGGTCTGTAATCGCTGGGCTCCGTACCGCCGCCGCCTTTCGGCACAGGTACTACACGTGTGAGTTTCCAGCGATCAGGAAACCTTGCTTTATCTATACAGGTGTTAAATAAATATAATAACGGTTCCACTAATACCATTCCACAATCTTTAAATATGAACGCCGGTATGCCATCTGGCCCGACAGAGCGCTTGGGCGGCAGACGGGCGAGAGCACGTCTCACGTCAACGGGACGCAGTCGGTCTAGGTGAACCCGCGCTGCGCCCGACGTTGCCACTGACCCGCTTGCCACCTCCACGTCTAAAGCAGGGGGCACCGGATTATAAACAGAGGAAAAATAACTAGCAAAATCGTTTACAGATTCATACTCAGATAATTGCTTTCCGTCTATAACTAACCTGGTTTTTTTTTTATTGTTTTTCCTTGATCTTACGTAATCCCAAAATGCTCGTGGATCAGTTTTCAGATGGTTTTGCATGCGGTCCTGATATCGGTCGTGAGCTCGAGCCGTCTCAGCCTTTACCCTCGCCCTACAGTCTGAGAACGCTTGGTAGTCAACAGGTGATTTAGTCTTTTTATATATTTTATGCAGTTCATGTTTTCGTTTAATATCTTTAATGATATCGGTAGTGTACCATACAGGGTAAGTATATCTAGTGGTAACCTGGTTTTGTTTTTATTGTTTTTCCTTGATCTTACGTAATCCCAAAATGCTCGTGGATCAGTTTTCAGATGGTTTTGCATGCGGTCCTGAATAGTCCTGATATCGGTCGTGAGCTCGAGCCGTCTCAGCCTTTACCCTCGCCCTACAGTCTGAGAACGCTTGGTAGTCCACAGGTGATTTAGTCTTTTTATATATTTTATGCAGTTCATGTTTTCGTTTAATATCTTTAATGATATCGGTAGTGTACCATACAGGGTAAGTATATCTAGTGCTTAAACTCGTTTTGGGAGGGACACAAACATCAAAGGCTTTATACATTCTATCATAAAAGTAATTTAATATTTCGTCAGGATTATCTAAATTGTATATATCGGTCCAGTCTATTTCATTAATTAAGTGGTATAAGTGATTAAAATTTACTTTATTAAAATTATATTGTCTGCATGTCGTGTCGGAGGCGATAGTACAAGAGGATGCGACATGAAGGGAGGGCGCGGGGGGCGGCGCGCGACCGCCGAGCTCGAGGCGTACCGCGAGCGGAGGATGATAGGCGTCCACAGGCTCGAGCGCCTCGTCCGCAGCGCTCACCACCACGGAGTCACCCCGCGCGCTCAACACTAGGTCTAACTGCCGATCATTACAGTTGTGTACCGTGCTACATTGAACGAACTCACAAAAGGCCATGAAGTACTCATAATTCGTCGCCTGAATGCTTATTTGCTCAACCGACCATTTTAACGAATTTCACTTTTTAATGCAGTTTTATTAAGGATCAAATTGCGCTTCGATTGGTATATAATACTTGCTGTTTGGACTTTAAATACATGATTTAAAAGGAATTTAAGTTTTTTTAAACTAACACAAGAGAATTAAAACTTCATGCTTAATTGCTCAAAGTCCGTAGAGAAACACCAAACGTGCATCCAAGCATCGATTGCGTGCTTAAGTATTCAACCTCCACACAGGTAACCAATCACGACATCGCATTTTGATGACGCATACGCCGCCATCATTAATTTCTTATGTGACGAAGCTGGTGCTCGCACGCATTTAAGTAAAAATTAACGCCAAATATAGATAAAAAGTATTAATTTTAATAGAAAACAGTACCTAAAAAGTCCGTAACGAAATGTAAGTCGGAAAATATAGCCACAACTATAGAAAAGAATCGGTAAGTTGCATTTTTGTTAACATTTCTTTGTAGATTATCACTGCGTATCGTTAACTTATAGTACAGGATGTTTAAATTTAATTCTTATAATTTCAGATTTAATTATATCCCTAAATGAAGTTGTGACGTATCTATAAATGAACAGATTGTTTTGAACATTTCGTAAGGTTGTAAAATATAACTAAAATAATAATAAAAAAATTTGCTTTTGTGCGGGCTTGTTTAAAATGCCTTATTGTATGGTTTTTTGTCAAAATATACCTGCCACTACCATATTTGCTAATTGTTAAATGAGTAAATTTCTTACCATTATAAGTTTTGTGTTTACGTACCTACGCTTTGTGTTCGCAATGATGTTAGATGCTAGATAAGTAGATTAATACTATTTTTTACTCGCCATTGATCCACTCACATTGTATCTAATTTATTTTATTACGTCCGTTGCTTTGCATTTTCTTCCCTATTTTGGATAAGAAATTCAGAACTAATAACGCCGTTGAGGGATAAATAGCCGATAAATCAAAGAATTCCTTATGAAAACATAAAGAATCGTCAAAAAAGGGTCAATTTGCTTGAAAAAATAAATCAATTAGTCTCAGTATATTAATAATTTTTATACGTACCTATAGGTATGATATTATCACCGTTTTATTTTCTATTTACCTATGTTGTTTTTATTGTACATATTTAAATGAAGAAGTGGAGTCACGGTAATACCATAGTTTTATTTTATGTTAACATTACAACGAATCAAGAATCTGACCAAACAAGAATCCGACGAATAAGAACTAATTCAAATCAGACACTAACCAAAAAGAAAATAAAATATATTAGAAGTACCTACAAATATATTATGAAAGCTGACGACAAAACCTTTATGGAAGCTCTAATTAAAAAGGTTTTGACAGGATCAGACAACATACACAATACCAGGCGAAGTAAACGATCTTGTATCGGTACAAAAACAAAAAAAAAACAAAAAAATAGTCTTATGTATTTTACATATTAAACAGTATTTTTTTTTAAATTCTGTGTTTTTTTTATTAATAAATAGCAAGTTGACTACTTAGTTTATCTTTTTTTTTTATCACGATACCCAAACATACTGTGTTTGGTTATAGAGCACTTAAGTACTAAATATATTTGAATGCAAAATGCTCAACCTCCACTCCAGTAGTGGTCTATCTCCAGTTGCAAAACTATTTATGTGTTTATTTGCTCAACCTCCATAAAAAATAGTGAAAATAAACAAAACTGTTTGACTTTTTAATGATTATTTATAATATATCATATCATATACACATTAACTATTTTTTTAATATAATACTTTTATAAAATCATATTATTTGCTTAAACTAATCAATTAAACGTCTCTGGTGTAAAATGTTGAAAATGGAGGTTGGCCACTTAAGTATTCGTGCGACGAATTACTAATATTACCGTTACATGAAAACAAGTTAAAATCACCTATTATTAACAAATTGTTACCGTACTTTACACAATATATTTTTTCCAATTCATCAAACATTATTAAATATTGACTTTCATCGGCCTGCGGTGGAATATAAACAATACAACAAGTAAACAAAAATCTATTTTGACTGTGTACTGTATCACATACAATTTCAAATACATAATTGTCTATATTAATACCTGTTGTCACTCGGCGCAATTCAAAGCGTGGTGTGGCCACTAACAGCGCGTCGCCTTGTTTACGACCATCTGCGCGATCACACCGTAGCACTTGGTATCCGGATAATATGAATTCCGCATTGCTGATAGACGCGTTTAAGCCTGTTTCAGTTACAGCAAATATGTCTGCTCCCGATGACTCCAGCAAGGACATAAATTGCGTTGTTTTTGTCCGTAAACCTCTTACGTTTTGATAGAGAATATTAACGTATTTACTGGGCCTAAATCTGAGCTGGTCTGATGGGGCGACGAAACCACGTCCATTCACTAAATTCTACATTAATAGGCCACAAATCCGAATCACACAGCTTTTCAAAATTACTTTCTGCAACCCCAACCTTAAAGGAAGCGTAACTGCGTTCTGTTCTAGGTTTGAGTTTTTCTATGTCGATTTCCGATTGCATTCCTAGTACATTTTTTATGTATTCCTTTAAATCATTTTCTGTGGTACATTTTTCTAATCTCCACACATGCAAGTATTTTTTCCGCTCGACCGCTTTTAAGGACACCGCTGCCGATGTGTTGCCACCTTTTCTAATCGGCTTACTATTCCTATAGTTTTTAACTTCTGTCCAAGCGTTGCTCCTATCTACAGTTATAGTTTGTGATGACAACGACGAAGCCGCCGCCACCGTACTGGCTACCGCCGCGTAGCTAGGGGCAGTAGTAGGCGCGGACGACTGATAGTACTGCGTCGCGGGTTCAATTCCGCTTGAGCTGCCGGCCGAAGTGAGTGACTGAGTTGACACAACTGTAGGTACAGAGTCAATCAACTCCTGTTCCTTGTCTGGGCTGGGCTTTATAACGTTTCTTTCCTTATTATTCTTTTTTACTCCTGTTCTTAATGAGGTAATTTCTTTTTCGTAGTTTGTACACTTTTCCTTGTATTCATTTAACTCTTGCTTTAATTTACTATTTTCAATAACTAATACAGATACTGTAGACTTTATTTCTTCTAAAATTTTTGATTCAAACGCACTCAGTTTGGCCAATATTACGGTGTTTACTTTAGCAATTAAATCATCAGATGTCAAGTTCAATGACCCCGTATTGCGTTCGGAAATAATTTCATCGCACGATTTATTAAAATCCATGTAAATGTCGGTGCGGGCGCCACGTACAGGTGTGTCATCTGTTACTCTCACTCTCTGGGTTATGTTGATACAGTTATCACATTTAAAGGAACGCTTTAATTGTGCCTGACTCTGATGGTAATCCGTCGAAGTAATATTTACATACTCATAATGATATTCATGTTTGCATCCATTGCATTTAAGCAGTTCTCCAGTTTCAACACCTTTGCAGCAAATTTTGCAAAGCATTTTAAAATAATTATTGTAAGTATCTCTTTCGAAAATCACAACACAACACGGGCGACCGAGACAGAGTCATAAAATTCCGTATGAGTGAAAGAGCGCGATGCACGGCTCGGACGCAGCGCGATACCCGCAATGCGCGCGAAATGTTATTAATAATAACGAACTTTCAATAATTAGTTTATTGTTTTACTGTTGAAGTTCACCACAATAATTACTGTACTACACTTTCATTGTCCATAAAGAAGTACTTATTACACATTTTTATAATCATTTAGTCGTAATTCACGAATTTATTCAATTAAATTTAACACATCACCCGGAACGATCTGTCATCGCCCGCGTCCCCCGCGCAGTTGTAGATACGGCATGAAAATAAGAATACAACCAAAGAATACAACCAAAACAACATAAACCAAGAGGAGAATGACAGCTGATAGAGTGCACGCAATGAACCTAGAAATGCAAAATGAATGGGTTACTCGATTGATTAGACTAGGTGACTACTGTATACACAAAACATCCAATTCGTTAAGGAAGGCACCACTAAAAAGACCACCTTTAAGCCTTTTTCAGTTCTGAGCTCGGCAAGCGATTGGTCACTATTGGTTGACACGTATGAAACACACTATAAAATCCCGGAGAATATCTGTGTGTCGCCGTTAAGACCAGACATATTCCTCTACTCACATTTGAATAAGCGTGTAGTACTTACTGAGCTCACGGTACCGTGGGAAACTAACATCCCGAAAGACCACGCAATTAAGACAAACAAATACTTTGACTTGACAAAGGAGATAACCAGAAATGGCTACAAGGTTACTCTATATGCCGTGGAAATAGGTGCGAGGGGTACTCCAGCTAAATCCCCCTACAGCTTATTATAAGAACTAGGACTGCCGAGAACTTCAGCAAGTTCTCTACTATCACGAATGTTCAAAACGGCATTGTCAGGTTCATACCAAAGGATAGGTAGAGGACGGAACATAGCAGACAGTGAAGGTGACCGCTAACGCGTTGTAAGGGGGCCTCCTTAAACCTACATCTGGGTCGTAAGTCCCAGACGCTGTTACGCCAGAGTTCCGTCCTCTATCAAGCGATGGACCCGGCACCCGCACGGAGAATCCATGGAATCCTAAGATTAGGTCTTATTGACGTAAGTCACGGTAAGGTTTGTTGTAGTTAGGTTTGTTGCCGTTAGTTTTGTTGTCGTTAGGTTTGTTGCCGTTAGTTTTTTTGTCGTTAGGTTTGTTGCCGTTATTTTTGTTATAGTTAGGTTTGTTGTAAATAAAGTTTGTTGTTGTTAGGTTTGTTGTAGTAAGGTTTGTTGTAGTTAGGTCTGTTGTAGTTAAGTTTGTTGTAGTTAGGTTTGTTGTTGTTAGTTTTTTTGTCGTTAGGTTTGTTGCCGTTAGTTTTTTTGTCGTTAGGTTTGTTGCCGTTATTTTTGTTATAGTTAAGTTTGTTGTAGTTAGGTTTGTTGTAGTTAGGTTTGTTGCCGTTAGGTTTGTTGTAGTGAGGTTTGTTGTAGTAAGTTTTGTTGTAGTTAGGTTTGTTGTAGTTAGGTTTGTTGTAGTTAGGTTTATTGTAGTTAGGTTAGTTGCGGTTAGGTTAGTTGTAGTTAGGTTTGTTGGCATTAGGTTTGTTGTAGTAAGGTTTGTTGTAGTTAGGTTTGTTGTCGTTAGGTTTGTTGGCATTAGGTTTGTTGTAGTTAGGTTTGTTGTCGTTAGGTTTGTTGCCGTTAGGTTTGTTGCCGTTAGGTTTGTTGCCGTTAGGTTTGTTTTCGTTAGGTTTGTTGGGATTAGGCTTGTTGCCGTTAGGTTTGTTGCCGTTAGGTTTGTTGTAGTGAAGTAGTTAGGTTTGTTGTCGTTAGGTTTGTTGTCGTTAGGTTAGGTTAGGTTAGGTTTTTTTTTTTTTTTTTTTTTTTTTTGCCTGGTGGAAATGCGTTTGCGCACTTCGCTCACCCTGCACGGGGGTGTAGGGTGAGCTTCGTGTGGGACTCCTGGCCTCGGACAGAGACCAGACTACCCACTAAAACCACCACGGTGTTCCTCCTTCCCCTACTCCGAGCCACGGGATAGTTGCCTCACCGGGACTCGGACAGGGCCGCCCGTCAACAGAATGACGGGCTCTCCTCTCGAGGCCCCTCTACCTGAGTCAATAAACACAGATAGTGGGGCCTACCTCCTCCAAGTGCGCCCCTGGAACACACAGGGGCACATCTCTACTCCGCCATTGGGCATCGGCCAGTCCCCCGACTGCCGCCCGTGGCCACACTCACTCGGGGACGCGGGCATAAAGCGCACGCCGGCGTCCCCTCACCGGGGGCCTTCGAGGTGGGAGGGTGAGCCCTGCTCGCTCCCGCTCCCGAAGGGCCTCTCTCTTCGCCGCCATCACTTCACTAGCAAACGAGGCGACGGCGGCCCAACAAACTTCGCTGTCGGCCATCTTCCAAACTAAGGCCGACAGCAACAAATCCCCACTCTCCTCTCCTACAACTTGCCTGAGGGCTGCTCTCTGGCCGTCCCACGCCTCACACACGGCCAAGGTGTGATAGGCCGTGTCCACCTCTCCACTGGCGCAGTGTTTGCACTGAGGCTCCGACTCTATACCTACAACTTCCCACAGATATTTGGCAAAGCAGCCATGACCTGTGAGCAGCTGCGTAAGGTGATAGGTCGGGGCCCCATGCCGCCTCTCAATCCACTGGCGCAGGACGGGCCGAATAGCCCCCACCAACAACAGGCTACTACGGGTCGCACCCAGCCTTTCGTTCCATTTGCGGAAGAGATCGTCGCGAGCCGCCTGTCTCCAGCGATCGATCTCCTCCGGAAGCGGACGACCTCCAAATTCGCGCCGCATTAAGGCGCCCTCCTCATACACCCTCTTTAAGACGCCGGCCTCTAAATCCCAAGGGATACTGCCCGCGATCAAACACGCCGCCTCGCAAGACACGGTGTGGTACGCCCGTGCACCTCTCTGCGCGATGGCGCGCTGCGAGCGCCGCAGCAGCGCAATATTAGCCGCAGAGAGGGACTCCGCCCAGATTGGCGCTCCATAGAGCGCCTTAGAGCGCACCACTCCATCATAGAGACGGCGGCAGGCAGAACCCGGTCCTCCGCTGTTGGGCAGCAGCCGCGAGAGCATTCCGGCAAAAGACAACAACTTCGGAGACATTTGCCGGAAATGCTCCGCGAAACGCCATCGACTATCAAGTACCAGCCCGAGGTACTTCAGACTGGTACCGATAGCGATCGGCGTGCCACCCACCACAATAGACCGACCTCGAGGCGGCGTCTGACGAGGTCCATGGAAGAAGAGGGCCTCAGACTTTTCGAGGGCCACAGTCAAACCAAGCGCTCCAATACGGCGCACGACATGGGCGACGCCCGCCGTCGCTAAGACACAGGCGTGGACGCGCAGGACCCAATCATATCCTATGTTTCACAGGAGCGGCCCAAGGACCGACCCCTGTGGAACGCCACAAGACATGCCCCTGCGAGCCACACCGCTTTGGGCCGGGTAGATGATGACCCGGTCCACGAAGTAGTCCGCAAGGACACGCCTGAGGTACCACGGTACGTTGTGGTACCTTAACGCCTCAGCAATGGTCTCCCAGGGGAGGGTGTTGAAGGCGTTTGCTATATCTAGCGATACTGCCAACAACACCTCACCCCCTGCAACCGCAACGTCCACACTGTCCCTGAGTCGGGATATAGCGTCGAGGGTAGACCTCCCGCGACGAAAGCCGAACTGGCCGTCACTGAGATTGGGCCCCGCCCCCTCCAAGTGGTTGACGAGACGCGCAGCGAGCACTCGCTCAAACAGCTTGCACGTCTCGTCGAGCAAAACGATGGGGCGGTAGGCGGACGGCGACTCGGCTGGGCGCCCGTGCTTTTTAAGCAGCACGAGCTTGCCGGTCTTCCATCGTTGCGGGAATCGCCCTGACAGCAAACACCCCGACATGAGGGACAGTGTCTCCTCTTCTAGTGCCGGCATAACGGCGGCAACCACCTTCCCAGGCACTCCGTCTGGACCTGGGGCGCGATTTCTGGACTTAAGTGTCAGTATCGCAGCCCCCAACTCTGCCTCAGACACGGGAGGTATTGCCCCGTCATCTGCCGGCACTTCACTCGGTGCGACCATTCGCGGTGGGACAAAGTCTTCCCTGGCAGGGAAGAGGGCATTAACGACTCGGTCTAGAAGGGCCGGCTCGAGAGTTCTAGTGAGGGGCGGCGCCCAAGGCCGGAGTTTCTGACTCACATTCTTGTACGGGCGCCCCCACGGATCTTGGTCGAGGCTTTCAAGCCATTCCCTCCACGACTCCTCGCACGTCACAAACAAAAGGGTATTATTTCGAAAACGTTGTTTTGAGATATCGCGTATTGAAGTTTTAAAAAATCATAGATTCGGAACTACTTACTCAAATATTTAAAATTATCTCTAGATTTAAAAGTACACTATCCTTCTTTATGCTGGTTAAGTTTAGTTTGTGTATCTAAGTATAACAGTTTTTTTTTATATTAATAGTTTTATGGGAACAGAAAAAGATGATACCCTTTAAGCAGTTCAAATAGCTCTTAAGTTTAACTTGCTACTCTCTAGCTTAACCAAAATTTACCAAATTATTTCGATAACCAGTTGTAATTAATATTGATACTATATTAAGCAGCACAGAAATTATCTTTTGCCTACATGGCTAAGGGAATATAATTCTTCTTCTTCTTAGTTTCGACGGCAATAAGTCTAATTTCAAATATATTTTAGATGTGTTTTGCCCAAAAACCAGCGACAGCAACAGCATTATCGTTGGCACTCTTTAGGTCTTCTGGTGTGCAGGTGGCAGGGCACATTGGGCATGATAGGAAGTGTTCCATGTCCTGGACGAGAGAACCGCATCCACATCCACTATAGGAGGGGTTCAGATAACCCCATTTAGTCCGGTTAGAGTTACAGCGGCCTACTTGGGTACGTAGCCTATTGAGCGACCTCCAGATCGGCCACTGCTCCTCGAAACCAGGTGGAAGATGTTCGGCGGGTGGAATGAAGTCCGCCGGTGGTGCAAAGTTTGAGGCCCACCCGTCCAGTCTAGCCTTACTGGGGTCACCGCACAGTGCACGTGTGTGTCGCAAAAAACTCTTACGACTTTTGAGGCGTGCCCTGGGTATATTGTGCGAGTAAAGTGGATGACGAGGGTCGGTCTCTTGTTTTTCCTTTCACTTTCGCAAATGACCTGACGGCGAACACCAGGTCGAGCAATGGCGGCCAATGAGTATAATTTGACCAATGGGGTAGGTTTCAAGCAGCCAGTTATTATACGGCATGTTTCATTCAGGGCAGAGTCGACCATACCTGCGTGAGCCGAACGGTGCCATACCGCGGACGCATACTCTCCTGCCGTGTAGGACAATGCCAGACCCGTAGTCCTGACAACATGTGGGGCTGCCCCCCAAGACGCAGAAGTTAGGCGTTTGACCAAGTTGTTTCTGGTTGATATTTTTTGCTTGGTATTATAATAAATTAAATACTGATTGCATCTAAAAAATCTAGAAATTCTATTTGTTTTAGTATCATAATTAGTTATAATAAAAAAGAAACTCAATATGAAAGAAACATAATTTAACAACATTATGTAGGTACCTACAGTAACAAAACTATCAAATTAAATCAAATGTGATACTTTAGGGACATACGTTAGATCCCTGTTGTCACTGTCAGCAAATGGGTCTTCGTAGAAGTATTGAAGTGGGCCATGAAAGAGAAAGTTGTACCTGGGAAGTATGTGAAGTTAATTCGTGCTATGTAAAGACAAACCAGTTATACGTCCGATCGTCTTGCAACTCCAACCAGTTCAGTGTGGCGGTAGGCTTGCACCAAGGGTCGGCTTTAAGTCCTTACCTCTTACTGACTATGGACGCCTTGACGGCGGGCATACAGGAAATGGCACCCTGGTGCAGTGTTTGCCGATTACATTGTTCTGGTTGGGGAGGATGGACCTAAGATCCAGAGCAGATTAGAGCGTTGGCAGTCCTGAAGCCATAGCGCTTAACGGCATGCGCCTTCTAGTCTTCTCTGTCTTCCGGTATCTCGGTTCTTTCATTCAAAGCGATGGCGAAGTAGATCGGGCGGTCAAGAACCGAGTTAACATAGGATGGATGAAATGGCAGCAGGTCATTGCTTCACGGGAACCATCTGTGACCCCCACAGTCCCCTTAATTTAAGGGGAAGATCTATAAAACTATGATTACACCTGCCGTCCTGTATGGATCAGAGAGTTGGCCAGAAAAGGGATGAATGAAAGACAATCAGTGTGGTGTTACGAGAGTAGATAGAGTAAGAAATGAGTATGTAAGAAGATTTGAAAGTGGCACCGGTGGCAGAAAAATTACGTGGCAGCCGGCTGTCATGGTATGGGCATGTTATGCGGAGAAATGAGAGTCATGTAGTGAGGAAGGTGGTGAACATGTGTGTGGATGGATATAGGGGAAGAGGACGACCAAAGAAACGATGGATGGATTGTGTGAAAAGCTATATGGCTGCGAAGAGTGTTACTAGTGAGATGACGTCCGATAGGACAGTATGGAAGAAAAAAATATGCTGCGCCGACCCCAAATAAAATTGGAATAAGGGCAGGGAAATGATGATGATGAGCAAATGGTCTTTGTTTTCTTCATTTTAAGAACTGTCCGGTGTACTTAGGCGATTGCTGATTGCTTTCATTATTAAACCAGCCTTCCTACTTCGCTTCATTGTTTTGATTATAACTAAAATTTAAAAAAGAAAAAATATAATAACAACTTAAAAGGTAGTATTTTATTTGAAACTTGCAACCATAAAATACAATTGACAAGATGTACAGAATTATCTCAAGCAAATCGGGAGCTATAAAGTATTATTTTAATATTATTTCGTTAAAATTACCAAATTATATTATATTGAACAGGCAAGACAGTATTATTTAAAATAAAACATGAAACTAGTATCAATTTTAACAAGCAATAAGGTATTAACTTTACATAATACTGTTTAGAATACTTACAACTTTATAGATTGATTCCATATTGACGACTGGACGGGTTGTAACTCAGAAAGATACGTGCGACGGCCACGAACGATGCCCGGCTACTGAATCAACTAAGATGCGACTGTCTTACCTATCTCGAAAATAGGGTGCATAAATCGTCAAGAAAGAATTGTATCGTTATATTTCAAAAAGTATTTGGAATTTAAATACTATTTTCTTACCAATTTATAGAGAAAAAAATTAGGTTTCCGAATTCAAAATAAAAAAAAAACGGTTTTTCAGACTTAATACCCTTTTATTTATAGCGTGCGTCCTCTTTGGCGGCTCTTATCGCCGAGCTTAAGGCCTCACGAGCGGCCCGGTAACCTGGCCTCTATTACGTGGGACCGGCTTACATTGCGCTGACCCTAATTTGTGGCCAGACGATACACCTGCCGACACACAAATAGGGCAGCAGGGCTCCGCAGAGCAGGCAGCCGCCTTATGACCCAGCTGCCCGCAGTTGAAACAGACTGCGCTGCGATCAGTGGACGACGTGCACTTAGTTCCCACATGTCCCGGCTCGAGGCAGCGGAAGCACCGTGCCGGCCTTGGGTCCAGGGTGGTCAAGGTGACTTGCGACCACCCGACATAAATTCTGCGACCGTCCACAAGTTTCTTCGCCGCCTCAACCGGGCAACGCAGCCAGGCAGTGCCCTGGCGCCCAGCTGAACGCTGGATGTCCCCCACTTTAATTAAGTCGGCTGAGCAGCCACCCTCTGCTGCCAGCGATGCCGCCACCTTTTCTTTTG
>FR997843.1:18792319-18795299 GCA_905475405.1 Schrankia costaestrigalis
TCAGGCCCTCACAACAGCGAGGGCCAGAGTCAATTTGGGCGAGCTGGGCATAGGCCCGGCCAAATTTAGGACGGGACTCACCGGAGCACGAGTCATTGAGCTCCCAAAGGGGACGACCCCGGCCCAGGCCGACAACCTCGCCACTCAGATAGGAGTGGTGTTGGGGGAGTCGGCCAAAGTCACTCGGCCCCAAAAACTGGCGAGCTTCCGGGTGACGGGGCTCGATGACTCTGTGTCAGTCGCGGAGGTGCAGGCGGAGCTGGCCAGGCTGGCCGACTGCTCAAATGAAGCCGTGAGGGTAGGGGCAATTGTGTCCAACCTCAGGGGTGTAGGGGCGACAATTGTCTCCTGCCCTGTAGAGGCGGCGCTCAAGTTAGCGGAAATAGGGCGCATTTGCGTCGGATGGAGCGCCGCCTCTATAACTTTAATGGAGCAGCGGCCGCTGCGGTGTCACCGGTGCTTCGGCATCGGGCACCCGCAGCAGTTGTGCCCCTCTGCCAAGGACCGGAGCAAACTGTGCTTCCGGTGTGGCAGTGAGGGGCATCTCGCGGTGGCCTGCGAGGCCACTCCGCACTGCGCCGTGTGCGCGGACAAGGGAGTCCCGTCCGGACACAGAATGGGGGGAACAAATTGCCGACCTCCCCCCGTAAAAGGCCGCCCCCTGGGTGCGCCTCAGCGTCGCGCGGTGACGGCCGCGCCAACCGAGTCCCGCCCTATGCAAACTGATGGACAGTAGGTCCTCAGGGCGGGTACTCCAGGTCAACCTCAACCACTCGGCTGGGGCACAGGATTTGGCGTGCCAGTCGGCCGCCGAGTGGGAGGTTGACCTGCTAGTCGCCGCGGAGCCACACAGTATTCCCCCTGGCCGACCCAACTGGCTAGGGGCCGCCGATGGCTCCGCGGCGATAGCAACCTTTGGAGCAGGCTCCTCTCTCGTTCTGACCGAGAGAGGAGCAGGATACGTCGCGGCACGATGGGGGAGAATAGTGGTGGTGGCTACCTACTTCTCCCCCAACCGCAGCAGGGCCGAATTCGAAAGGTTCCTTGCTGCGGTCGAAGGAGTGGTGCGCCGCTCGGCCCCCAACCCTGTGTTGGTTGCGGGGGACCTAAACGCCCATTCAACGGCGTGGGGGTCCCCCAACACAGATGTGCGGGGTGGTGACGTGGAGTCCTGGGTTTCAGCCCTGGGGCTTCACATCCTCAATCGAGGCACTACCCCGACCTGCGTCCGATGGCAGGGCACGTCGATTGTGGACGTGACCCTAGCCACTCCGCCACTCGCAGCCCGAATCAGGGACTGGCGTGTGGTGGAGGATGTAGAGACCCTATCGGATCATCTTTACGTCCGGTACGAGGTCTCTACGGTGTCCCCCGGAGCCCCCATTCATCTGGGCTCCGCTGCGGGTGCCTCACCCTTTCCAAGGTGGGCGCTTGCACGCCTCCGTCGAGATGTGGCGGAGGAGGCGGCGGTGGTGCGGGCATGGAGTGACGTGCCCGACACCATTGCAGGGGATGCCGACGGCATGGCGGAGCTGCTTGCGGATGACCTGCGGGTTGTCTGCGATGCCGCCATGCCCAGGACGCAGGCCCGCCCTCGTTGTGGGCGGGTCTACTGGTGGACGCAGGAGATTGCGCTCCTGCGGTCCGCCAGTATGGGGGCCAGACGCGCGTACCAGAGGTGCCGCAGACGTATCCAGCGATCGCCTGGGGAAGAGGAGGCTCTACACAGGGCCTCTAAGGAGGCCATAAGGGCTCTGCGGAACGGTATCCGCAGGGCCAAGAAGGATGCCTGGGAACAGTTCTTGGGCATCCTCAACCGCGACCCGTGGGGCCGGCCATACAGGGCGATAAGGGGGAAGCTTTCTCCAGCTCCCCCGCTTCCCTGTATGGAGCCGGAATTGCGACGGAGGGTTCTCGAAACTTTATTTCCAGAGCCGAGACCCTCCGTCCCCCATCTGGTTCAGGGGAGATACACCTCCGGTTCTGTCCCGGAGGTGTGGGTCGCGGGGCCTCCCGTGTCGGACGCGGAGTTTGGCACGGTGCGAGAGAGGCTCCGGCGCGGAAAGAAAGCGCCGGGGCCGGACGGGGTCCCTGCAAAGGCTATGGCCGTGGCACTGGGGCCCCTAGAACAGAGAATTCGCACCGTGTTCGATTGCTGTATTGCGTCGGCACGCTTCCCCAGGCGTTGGAAGGCGGGGCGACTGGTCCTGATTCGTAAGGAGAGTCGCCCCGCCGATGTCCCGGCGGGCTACCGACCGTTGGTGTTGCTCGATGAGACGGCCAAGGCTTTCGAGAAGATTCTCGCCTCCCGTATCATCGAGCACATTGAGTGCGTAGGCCCGGACTTGGCGGAGTGCCAGTACGGGTTCCGCACCGGTCGGTCCACGATTGACGCGATAGGCCGCCTCAAATCTTTCACCGAGGCGGCCGCCGCGCGCGGGGAGATGGTGGTGGCGGTGTCTCTAGACATCGCCAACGCATTTAACACCGTCCCCCACGAAGCGATAGAGGGAGCGCTAGTTTTCCATAAAGTGCCCCTCTACCTCCGCTCCTTGGTTAGGGATTACCTTCAGGATAGGGTAGTGCTCTACCAGGATGCGGAGGGTCGCGTTCAATCGTGGAGAGTGGCGGCAGGTGTACCCCAGGGATCAGTGTTGGGTCCGTTGTTGTGGAATCTGGGGTACAACTGGGTTCTGCGTGGAAGGCTGCTGCCGCAAACAGAGATAGTCTGTTATGCGGACGACACGCTCGTTGCGGCAGCGGCCAAATTCTGGGAGGAGGCGGCCGAAAATGCGTCGGTGTGCACCGAGAGGGTTGTCCGGCGCATCCGCCTCCTGGGGCTTGAGGTGGCCCTAGACAAAACAAGGGCCATCGGTTTTCGAGCCCCAAGAAGAAGACGCAGAATCCCACCGGAGCTCCGTGTCCGAGTAGGGGGGGTCAGTATTCCCGTCGGGGTACATTTAAGGTACCTCGGCCTTGA